>JAIUZE010016662.1:0-20875 GCA_022085475.1 Heliosperma pusillum
AGTCCATCCCCTGTCACAAAAACATTTTTATTTTTCTCTTTCATTTTTATTCCATTTTCTTGCCCTTCTATTTATAATGAAAATTGAACGGTAAGATTGCCGCAAACTGAAATCACACTGTTGAGGAGAATTGACTCTCTATTTCTTTTAGAAAATGGAGAAAACCCTAGTTGGCCAAATTATTGTACACAAATTCGTGTATGTGACCAACTCCTATAAAGGAGTAGATAGAACTTTTTTTTATGAAACGGTAAAATAAAATATTACACTACTTTAGGTAGAGTTTAGTATTTGGGAAAAGTTAAAAAACTTTTATTAAGAAAATGATACAAGAATTTATAGTACAATAGTATACCCAAACGCACAAGTCCCGGATAAGAATTAAATCCCACGTCTTGGTTCAGGTAAGATAGATGTTACCACTTAAGCAAATTCTTGTTCTGACGTATCTAAACAATCTAATTAAATGTGTTGGATCTTTCAAGGGGCATACAGATTGATTAAGTATCCTCACTTGATTTTATTTCATCTCTTGATTTTTCTAAGACCTTAAGAGATTGCTTCTATATATATGTGCACAACAAAGGAAACAAAGCTACCAAGGTATGTATGTCAAGGATAGCCATCCATCGCATAATTTATCTTCTTTCCAACAAATGCCACCCGTATCCACCAAAGCTACCAAGGTATGTGCAAAGTGTAAAGTTGTAAAATGTGTAATCATCATTGAATCATGCCTAACTAAGCTAAGGTAGCTAGAAATTAACAAACCTAATTCTAAAGTCATACTAATCAAACATTTTAGGCCATTTACTTACGTTTTCCATCTAATGTCATTTTCGGTTTGGGTGACTAGGTTTGATTTGCAAGGAAGGCTAGGCAAGTAGAGAAGGTAACATATCATCTAATTATTGTCCTAGTTTTCAAAACTATTGGTAAAAAGTTGCACTTTTAGGTCAAACTAATCAGTTCAAGTGCCATTACTTACTATTTACAATGTTTTTTTTAATCCATCCAATCTACTTTTACTGTCTCATTCTCCAAAATTTATCCCGTTTTTATTATTTCCTTTTTACATAGGAGACTATTACTATTGCCCCTAACTTTTTAACTACTCCTCATTCTATCAAATTAATATTGTCTTTTTTTTTCTTAACTAGAGAAGCAGTCTAGTAAATTTACCGTATTTTTTAAAACCTTTTCTAAACTAAAAGAAAGCGGGATATTGGGAATATTTTACTTCATAGTAAAAGTGAAGAAGTGCCATTACTTACTATTTACAATATTTTCTATTTTATTCATTCCATTTCTATTGTCTCATTTCTCTAAAATTTATCTCGTTTTTATTGTCTTCTTTTTAAATCAGTAGAATATCACTATTGAACGGCCCCTAACTTTTTAACTCTATCAAAATAATATTGTTCACTAAGGAGCAGTTTGGTAATTTTACCTTAATTTTTAAATCATTTTCTAAAATAATAGAAACCGGGATATTAGGAATATTTTTCTCATAGTAATAGTGAAGAAGCGCTATTACTCTTAAAATCGATGGATCACTTTCGCTCATGGAATACTATCATGGTGCAAAACTATTAGCCAAGACATTACAATTCGACCAATGTGTATTGGACTGAGGAGTTACTTGGAAGTACGTAGAAACTTTCAAGTGCCTAGAAAATTATAAATCACATGATTTTAAAAATGTGAATTACAAAATGTTATTTGGTTACATAAGAAATTGTAATTCTTGTAGATATTCCCACTTACTTAAGAGGTTAGAACAACTTCTTTGAGAGTTGAGACTACCTATCTCATTTTTGTGTCCCTCCCTTATCTCATTGCCTTTATATTGCAACACATTATCATCACATAAGAAAATACTTCTCTGTCCCTTCAAATAATTTACACTTGTTTTATTTTGTGAAGGAAAAACAAAGTAAGTGTAAACTATTGACTAAGACGGAAAGAATATATAAGAATGTCTATTAAAATTAATGATGTGTCAAAAGAAAAATATAACGGGAGACAAGATGAGATACAAAATGAGTCATATCCGTTCTCCATCAATATATAACACATCATACGCTATACATATAGTCATATATTATTAACGATTGCTACCATAATTTTTCTTACTAACAGTGTTGTGCGGAAGCGTTGATAACTCTTGTTAGGCGGCCTTTGTTGCGTTGGTGTCCATAATTTATAATAGTACGATATTGTACGCTTTGGGCCAAGCCCTTACGGATTTACTCTTCGCTCCTTCCCAAAAGGCCTCGTATTATTATATTTTTGGACACTTATAAGATCTTACTTCACCTTTCAATCTACCAACGTGGAACATGAGTTATTTGCACCATAACAATTATAATTTAAGACAATGGATAGATAACTTGTTACTCTTTAAGACTAGGTAGTGTTTGGTTTGCACTTGGGTCATCTTAATAATGATAGTGAGGGACTACCCCACAAAATTTAAAACCAACCTATTCGAACACTTGGATACATGAGTTGTCTAAGAAACAATAGGATTCCATACAACTTTATCCTTTCTTCATCTAATAATAACATTATTGATAATTATAACCATACAATGATTCCAAATAAAAAGTGGGTACGACTACAAATTGAAAGTTGTTACATATATCAATACAATGCAATGAATGCATCCAAAGCTATTGCAAATCTCTTGAATTCCTTGTCAAAAAAATTGAGTCAAATACTTTCTTTTCTTATTCTTGTCATCAATTTCACATTTATATTTTCCCTCTTGTTCTTTTCCTCTTCGTCACAGTCCTTTGCAACTTGAATGTATGTAAGCATATATATATAAACCAAGCAGAAATTTTGAAACAACATGTGCATGCAGCAACATGATATGAATAAATAGGACGTGTCATAATCCAATTTTCCAAACACATGTTATTATTTGTTATCATATACGGAGTATAAAATTTTAAACACCATAGATTCACTAATAGCATGATATTTAGAGAAGAATTGTATTCTATTAGAAGATAATATAAATGCTAAAACAACCTAGAACTAAAAGGCTATATTTACACTAAGTGTCGGACCTTATCAGATCATCCACCAGTAACTAAAGATTGCCAGATGTCTTTTTTTTTTTTTTTTTTTTCTTATTAACTTGTTTAAATCATTAATAAGAAGGTTAGTAATTTCTTTGAGGAATCAATCAGTATAAGAGTATGTCTTATACTACCAATTCTGAAAGAGTTTAGTTAGATAGCATTCTCCAGGACATGAAGGTTAATGTACCTTAGCCTATACATTTGTGATGTAGGTTTAGGTCGTCAGACATAATCAAACCAAATTTATATTAACCTCAAGTAGTAAGGGTAAGTCGAGGTCGATCCAAGAACATTAGGTTAATTCGATTGTCTAAATCTAAATCTACAGGTGCGGTGTCACAAAATTTGGGGTTGACTTTAAGAACTAAACTACAAAGCATAATAAAAAAAAACAAGTAAACGTAAACTAAAGCAAAGAACTAGGATAATCGATATATATATATATATATATATATATATATATATATATATATATATATATATATATATATAGATTTAGGATCCGGTGGAAACGACCACTCGGTGGAAAAAGTGAAAACGAAGGCATATTCAACCCTTAGACTAAAAATACATATGTAATCTGTAATTGATTTAAAACCCAAGCGCTTAGTAATTAGTATCATGTTCCCTTGTTCACAACTTCACCTTCTCGCACTGTCACCGGAGTCGGAGCTCCGACATCCACCACCAATGGGAGCTCTTTTGAGCGTCGTACGCCACAAGTTCCGCAATCTGAAAATATACCGACTAAAAAAAATTCAAACTCATTTTTTTTCTCAGTCATTCTGCACCATTTTCTTCGTCGGACAACACAGAGCATCTACCAACCTCCCCTTTGTTTGTCGATTCTTGTTACCCCCTCCTTTACCCTACCACCTCCCCCCAATTATTTCAATGTATCTACTATTATTTTTTATGTATCTAGCGACTATTTTAATGTACCTTAACATAGATACACAACATTGGTTAATAGGTACATTAAAATTGGTTTAAGATACATCAGTATATAAATAGGATACACTAACTTCACTTAGCCAACTCTGCCACCTCGCCTTCATTCATTACCTATTGTCGTTGTATTTGCCGTGAGCCACCATCCCTGTTCTCTTCTTCTTTTACCATTTCAAGACTTTCCTTCTGATTCTTTCCATCTCCTATTTTGTTCTTCTTTTCAACCACCACAGATCGCTCCTTTTTCTGTCGACTAATTTTCACCGTCCCTCGACGTCGCCGTCGCCGTCTAATTACATGAATTGTATTAGCATTGTTGATTTTGAGGATGAGATGTGCGATTGGTTGGGTTAATTGAATATGTAACCTCTATTAAAGAAGTTGATGGGTGGTTGGTGGCCGGAAATACGCGCCCAAGAAACTTAGTTCGGTTATGATGGCGGCGGGGGAAGGCGCCAGTTAGGAAACGTATTGGGGTATTCTACGGTGGCTCGTGTACGCCGGTGTCGTGCGGGTTGGCCGGTGATGGCTTCGGTGGCGTGTAGTGTGGATGTTTTTGTCACCGGACTTTGTCGTGATGGTTGCCTGTGTTTATGATGTTGGTTCATGATAGGTTCAGAGGTTATTGAGTAAATGAAAATGACATGCTTTTGGTAAGTTGCCGTGTGATTTGAGTATTTGGCCCTTTTATAGTTCGTTTTCACTTTTTGCACCGAGTGGTCGTTTGCACCGGATCTTGACTCTATATATATATATATATATATATATATATATATATATATATAGTATATATATATATATATATATATATATATATAAAATCAATGAACGGGGAAACTATGGTTGGTCGCATTTATATGGGGTAGTTCGGGATCTATGCATTGGTAATTAATCGATTAGTGTTCTATTCAATTATTGAATCGCGTCCTCTCGATCTTACAATACTACCTAGGCCGACACTAGTTAGCTCTCGCTTACATACACATGGTCGCACTACCAATATCAAGCATGGTTCTATGACATCTAAGACTTTATTTCGATCTTATACATATGCACAAAACTAGTAGCAAAACATGAGATTTGGTCCATCACACATTTTATCAAACATATGGTGTGCAAGAAATGAAAATAGAACAATTAATCAATAGTCGTACACAACAATCATAGATTAACCCCGAATCATCCCCTATTATCCCCCTACAACCCTAGTTTAATCACTAGTCACTCATGAATAGTGTGAACAAGAAAGGTAACAATAACACAAATCATAAAACCTAAAACCTAAACTAAACATGATGATCTAAAATTAAACAAAGGACTAACAAATTAATGAAAGATTAACACGTAATTAAAAAGGAGATTAGAGATTATACCAACTAATTAGGAAGATGATAATAATAGATGAAGAAATAGATATGAATCGCCGTTGAATAAATATGAAGATCTTGTCACCAATCTTCAATAATAATAACCCAAGAAAACCAAAGAATTAAGCTAAATCTAAGAGTAATTAATTTATAATTAAGAAAAAGTAAACTAATTATGGAATGATTAATAACTAATTTTAGCTCTAGGGTTTTCTCAAAAGGGTGTTTAAAGATTACAAAACAAGGAGAGAGGATAAATTGTGTCTTTTCCGAATGTCGGACCTACCAGATCGGATAGTGTCCGTCCCGATCAAGTAGGCTTCTGCACGACAGTCGCCTTGATCAGGTAAGAATGGTGTATAAAGAATTAAGAATTGGGTATTCTTCGCTTCTTTCACCCCTTTTTCTCTCCTTCACGCTAGAGACCAATCCTTCCCGAAGGGGAAGGATAGTAAACATCCCTGGGCGACTAAAAACCCTCATATGAGGTCTTGTATCAGTTCTTCTTGCTCGGTTTCCCTTTGTTATCTTCCAATCATGTTTGGATATCTATAAATAGAAAATATGAGGGAAATGACACCAAATATCGCTCATAATAGCGTACATAACAAGGGAAACAGGCGGGATAATAAGGACCTGAAAAGTGCATATTAAGACCATATCACTTTGTTTTGTGATAGTTGAGCTGTATAACACATCACCCAAAACCGAATATGTAATGAGAGAACAAAACACTTGAGCATTACCTGCCATTATGTAAGATAAACACTAGAATTCGGTGCCTTACTACAACAATGACGAGCAGTAAAGGTGAGTCCATTAGGCAATCTGCATCTTCCTCGCCAGCAATTACATCTAAAAACAAAAATATTAATCTCGAAAACAACAAAAAACAATCAAATAAAGTAACAAAAGGACCTAATCCTTCTGCTACAGCAAAAACAAAAAACATTCATAATATCGTTGGAGTTGCACCATATCAACTTGAGCGACTTTTAACTGAAGAAGAAACTACAAAGGGATGGACGGATTCGCGAAAGAAGAATACGTCTGTTTTGGAGACTGATGCGTGTCGTTATACACCAAAAATAAAAGCCTAAGTCTACTAACTAAGAAGATAGCGGAAGTAGGGTCGATCTCCACAGGGAGGAAATTAACTAACTGTAATCTCAATCTGGCAGTCACAATCTAGGGGTTTTGAAAAGGTTTTAACTAAACTAAATAAGATTTAAAGGAAGAGAAATAAAGGTAGAAATTAATATGAAATAAATCAGATAAAAAAGAATATGCTAGGATTCGGTCTACTGCAATATCGGCATCTACGGGTCAACTAAGTCAGTCAATCTATCAATGAGAAGGGCAATGGTTTTCTCCTCTCGGTCTCAAAACACCCTAGGGATTTTCCTAATTAACTCTCGTCCTCTTACGAGTCACCTATCAATTCTAAGCAAGCCTTTCCCTTCCAATCTCTCGATCCAGGTCGGGGTTAACTACCTAGCTAGTCTCCTGCGTGCACTCATTCGACTAACCTCAATTAAATTGCTTAGATCGATTCTCATATTCAAGACTAACTAAAATAATCTATCCTAACATGCCTCTACTACAGTTTTCCTCATCCTAACATACAAGGGAATTAGCTACTCATGTTATTAACGATGCTAACAAAGACGATTGAACATATGACGATAGACATAATAAAATCGTAATTAACAAGCATAAACAATAACGCAGCAATTAAAAAGAGTAAACAGTAATCAAGACTATAATAAAGATTAAGAATAAAGGAGAGAAAGAGTTTACAATCTTAGCGATCCGGCGTAAAGAATAAATCCACGTCGATAACCCGAATGTAAACTAAAGATTAAAAAGTTCAGAAACTAAAGTTGAAAGATTAATGTCTGCTAATAATCGATGATCATGAATGATAAATCTAATGACGTAAATAAGAGTCTTATATAATGCATAACACGACTCTAAACCCTAATTAGACTACGGACTTAAGGCTTGATCAAGTTTTTCGCGGTCCCGATAAAAAAATAATTACCCGCACTTAGGCTAACAACAAAAGGAATGTAATTAGGGAAGTAGGGTGTCGATCCTCAGGGAGTACGTGTTAACTATGAATTGCTATGGAATGATTTTCATTTAAGTTCGAGTCATTTGAGGTGGTGGTCTAAACTATTAACATAAAATAAAATAACAAGTATGTAAATGACGATATGTAAATGACAAATATGTAAATTGCAAAATGTAAAACTCAAAACAGAAGACTTACCCGATCGGATTGTCACGTACCCGATCGGGGAAGTATTCTGATCCAAGTGACAGTATTTAAAATCTAACTAAAGCGATATTTAAATGACAATATTGAAAGATAATATAACTAGACTAATAAACTAGATGATAATAATAAAGTAAACTATCTAAGAACGGAAATAGAAAGACGATAAGGTAGACTAACTAGATAACAATAAAATAAACTATCTAAAACGGTAAAATAAACTATCTAATCAAATTGGAATAGTGAAAGAGAAATACATGTAAAACTTATTAAAAGTTTCATTGATACCAACATTAGAATTACTATGATTGTCTAGGCCTTGTAGCGGTATATTCCTTTCGGATTCGTACCGACCTTTTAGTGGGTCCTAACGTCCTCTCAGCATGGTTAAGTCACTAAACCCCTATTGGCAGTCCTAATTCCCATCCTAACTCTCGTTATAAAGATAGAAATTGACTAATACAAACAATTGTTTATGGCCGTTAAACAAAGTTATAGAATTTGGCATGACCAAAGGAAGAAACAACTAGATGATTCAATTGGTATCTACTCTTCTTTTAATTCATTTTAACTAGTAATCATTTCAATATTACAACTCTATTTATTTTATGTACACAATGTTAATCTTACAATATTAGAATTAATCTAATTTATGTAGTCATGTGATTAAGTATATTAATAAGAAAAAGATGTAGGAAATTAGACTATGAAATATAAATACTAAAGTGATTATGATGATTATATTAATAATGATTCTAATGATAATTTTTAGGATTATATGATTAGGTAAAATGTAATGTGACATGCTAAACAATATTTTGGTTTTAACTAGATTAATTTTAGAATGATTTCCTAACAATAACAGTATGAAAACAATACTAATTAGTTTAAGGTTCATGATGAAAATTGCATAGTAAGAGATAGAGAATTACCGAGTTTGGAATATGAATATGTAAGAACAAAAGTAAAGAACAAATATCCAATAACGAAAGCTATGAAAACACTAAAGAAATACTAAGAAATAAACTAT
This sequence comes from Heliosperma pusillum, assembly GCA_022085475.1. Taxonomy (NCBI): domain Eukaryota; kingdom Viridiplantae; phylum Streptophyta; class Magnoliopsida; order Caryophyllales; family Caryophyllaceae; genus Heliosperma; species Heliosperma pusillum. Next base: position 8,722 of record JAIUZE010016662.1, read on the forward strand.
ATTCTAAAACTTGTAAGAAAGAAAATAAACTATGAAATGTGTTATTGTATGAAAGTATGCTAGAAAGATATATAATTGTGTAGTGTATGATGATAATTGTGTGTGATGATCATTGGCTTTTATAGGGCTGCATGGCTGCTGATCCCTCGTCCAAATTCGTACCCTAGTCAAAGCATTAAATCACCCATTTAAGCTCGGTTGAAGAAGAGCTAAGTAACGTCCACTTGCAGAAATACCCGATCGGGTAAATGGTAATCCGATAGGGTAAGTGTGCAAGATGGATTCTTCCGTCTTTTCGTCTTAGGCACGGAATCCTATGCCTTGGTCTTGGTCAATGCAATACGGAATTGGGCTTGGGTTGATCTTCTTTTGACTTGGGTTGATGTTTCCTTTTGAAGTTCAAAGCCAAAGTACAAGATGAATCCAATTGAGGAAAGATGTAGCGGAATCGTAATCAAATCCTGAACTGGCTATCATCAATTCCTTGAAAACTCGTATCCTAGTGCCTTTGCTCCATAAAGTAGGACAATATAGCAAAACCGCTTCATTTCCTATAAAACGACTCAAAACACGCAAAACAACTAGAATAGCGATATTAGCTCGTTAATCACTTAACAAAGTGCATAAACCGTATGGAAATCGAGCTAAAACGGGGGATAAATTAGTACAAAATATCACTTATCAAACTCCCCCAAGCTAAACCCTTGCTTGTCCTCAAGCAAACATAACAATCATAACTAGGACAAGGGTAGCTAACGATGATCAGTCTATCATACAAATCTCAAAAAGTAAGCTCTTAATAAGTAGATGAATCATAAGCCCGTAGCAACAAGGGCGAAGGAAAATGCGAATCGTGGTTGAGATTTACATAACGGCGCAGCATAAAAGATATTTTTTGGACCTTTTCAGCTCTTGCATGATCTTTTTGACAATGGACTCTCATGGTACACTCTTCACTCAAATTTTTGTAAAATAGGAAATATTGGTTCAAATTTGAAGTGACACTCACCTATCTACAACTTATAAGAATGTGCCCGCAGTCTAGTATGGTAGACAATCCAAAATCATTAAGTAAAACTAATCATGATCAAAATATAGTGTAAGAAGCACTAGAAAGGGAAAGAAGAGGCTTGGGAAATTTGGGTAAGAAAGTGGACAAACGATTTTGGTCATGTGAAGCTTAAAGTCAAGCTAGTAATAACCAAATGTGTAGTGGATACTCAATCCAATTCATACCAATTCCCATCAACAATAGTCAAAGCCAAAAACAGCATATTGGCTTATTAAACATGAAAAATCAAGTTACGACTTCCCATAATTTTCTTTCTTTTCTTTTCATGGAAGCGTTTTTCCTCTTTTCTTTTTTTCTCTTTTGAGCTTTCAATTTCATTTCATTTTTTCATTTTTCATCATTTTTTTTCTAAGCCTTTTTTTTCTTTTTCTCTTCCACATCAGAACCCGGGAATCAGCAATCCCGAGACAAGTTCACACCAAACGGTGGCATTATCAGAACATCGCAAAAGCACAGAACACCCCTACACATATAGTTGGTTACTAGCTCAACAAGGGTAGGCAATATTATAATGTAGCTAGGAAGAAGGGTGTTTTTGCGAAATGTGAACAAGAATGAATGGCTTCAAAATGTAGATCATGACAGTAATACTTATAGAAAATGGAATAAAAACCATACTTATGCGTTTTGACGTAACACAGACTATAAGGAGAAATTACTCACTCCTAAACTGGGATCGGGTTCAGATGTACCGACCACTGGAGGCTCTACCTTCCAATATGAGTAGCTTGCCAAAGTCAAGATCAAGCTTAATTAAGTCCAAATGCAATTTTCTACCTACTGTGTACAAGACATCCCCATGATTGCACAATTCCTCATAACATAATGAAACATCATCTTTTAAAAACTATAAATTGAGAAATGTAAGATGGAAATGATCTTTTCTTTTTGTGTTTTTTTTTTGATTTTTTTGATTTTTTTTTCAATAAATACTAAAAATGAACTAAGAAAATTAAAAGGAAAATAAACTAAAAAGTAAAAATCTAATCTAAATGCAATCCTAAATGCAGATCCTAAATGCAAATCCTCCCCCAAGCTAAAACTTCACATTGTCCTCAATGTGCATGTAATTATAACAGAAACAAACCGAGAATCGGCGGGTAGCACATGGAACAGAGAAACAATATGAAATTCTAATGGGAAAAAGGGCTTAAAAATAAAATTAAAAATGCGAAAAAATAAGGGAAAGAAATAAAATTCTTACAAAATGTCTAGCCTACCCCAAGCTAGTATAAACAAGGGGAGCTCATCATCACATCACAAAGGCCACCAGCTACGGCCTCTCCTCTGCAGAATAATAACTACCACGAGAAGTAATGATCCCGGTTGGGTCGCTGGCTCCTAAGGATTGGTACCCTTCTACTTGGTGATCTCCAAAATCACCTCTATACCCCCCAAAACTCTTGACGCCATAGTCGGTTCCACAGTAATCCGGTCCGGTCGGCGTCACACTTGCATCATAAGTAGCACCATACCCCCCTTCGGGCCAAGGATAAAAAGACGGGTGGGGGCCCTCAGGTCTAATCACACCTTGCCTAGCAAAGTGATCATAGATGGGGTGCAAAGCAAGCTGCTGGTCGGACTGAATTCTATTAACGGACAAGGTTAAGGCTTCAAACATGGCGGTCACATTGCCCGCAACATGGGTCGATTGAGAGGATGATCCCACCTCAGGGCGGCGGGATCTAAGCTGAACAGGGGGGTCAATGGGGGTAATATCCCCAACATGAAGGTAATAAGTAGGTCGGGGTAAGATAGCCTCACCCTCTTGAAGTTGAGGACGCTGCCGAAGTAATGGAATTTGGTCTACCTCTTCGTTCAACTTGACCGAATCGCGGCCAGCTATCCTCCAAATCATATGGGGGTGAGAGACTCGAAACCAGTTAAGCTGAACAAAATAAGCATGATCCAACCCATTTCCCATCTCGGTGGGAGGTGTAGTCAATGCCTGGAGGTCGGTGGTGGCTTGGTTAAAACCACAAACTCGCATAGCAATGTGAGTGATAAGACCTCCATAGACAATGGCAGTGTTCTTAGGATTAATACCTTTGGTCAACTGAACAGCAAAATGATATGGTATACTAATAGACCATGGTTCATCACCATTTACATTCAAAAATCCTCCTAACATTTTTAACTCCACTCGTCTCACCAAATGAGGCTCAGCACGACCCAAAAAGGTCCATCCCATGAATCTTTGCCAGATTCTAATGGCGGGATGATGTATATGTTGGTGTGGGACATGGTCCCAACGAGAGACATGGTAAGTCGAAATAGCACTCCAAAGCAGGCTAATATCAAAGTCTTCTGGAGGTGAGGTAACAGTTTCCTCAGTGGTGAGACCAAATTGTCTAGCAAAGTTCTCTAAGTTCATATTATAATTATCATTAAACAAGCGAAACTGAACTTGAGGCATAGTATTTCTATTTCTAGACCTATGTAACTCAAAAGAGCTCAAGAATTCAAGGGTTAGTTGTGGGTAGGTCTCATAACTAAAGTTCATGCTAGCAGTCATACCCAGGCCCCTAAATAACACTTTAACATGCCCATAAAGTTTCATATGCCTTAAAGAAGAAATATTGAGGAACTTGGTAGCCCTCATACCTTTTCTTTTAAGTATACACCAATTTTGCCATTGCTTGTGTGAACTAAATTCTACATCCGGAAAGTTAGGATCATGCATAGCATTTCCTTGATTTTCGGGTTGATCGTTTGCTTCAAGCATTTCTATATTTTCTTCTTGTGCTCTACTACTCTCTCCTTGAGTGGAGGTTCTTGCCCTCTTTGATTTCCTTAATGTAGGTGCCATTTTCTACAAATAACTAGTATTAAAACACTTCATTTATAAACACAAATTGATAGCATAAGTGTTATAATACTAAGCTTTAAACACAAATTCAAGCATGGTGACCTTAGTGAAACATTGTCATGCTATCTTTTGAGCACAAATGGATGTTTTAAGCATAACAATATGTCACTAAGATGAGCAACATACACTTGAATCATGAGTTTGGCTACTACCTAAAGGTACTAATGCTAAATTAACACAATAAGATCATAAGTCCATAGTATAAAGCATGAATTCAAGCATCATACTACCACTTAAGCAAAAGTTCTTAGCATATAGTAAAGATGAGTATCCTAAGGAGCATATGAGCATTCAAATCATAGTAATCATCCTAATTAATCACTAAAATTCACTCTATAGCATGTAAGAATCATTAGAAATCCAATTTAAACAAGTTTTGCAATCAAAATCAAGAACCCCCAAAATTGAGTTAGGGTTTGTTCATGTTGGATTTCTGAAAAATATAGAGAGATTGAAGTAACTAAAGTAGAAATAACTTACTTGATGATGCTTAGAAGTTGCCCTTGATGAACTATAGGAACAAATTTTGTAAGAAAAGACTAAGAATTGAAGGTTTTGAGAGAATTTTGAGCTTTGAAATTGAAGAACACGGGTATAAGGCAGCAAGCAAAGGGTAGCAAGTGGGTTTTATAGAAGAAATTAGAGCAAAATACGAGGCAGCCAATTTACCAGATCGGGTATATGGCAATCCTATCGGGGAAACTTGCTGGTCCGGTTTTTGTTTCTATTTTCTTTGCCACTTGCTCTTACCTTTTGGCTATGTCCTTGCACATACTTACTAACCTTAGTGATCTTGTCAACTTGGGCCAAGGATAGCTCCTTCTTGTCTCAATAAGTCCTCCGATTCTAAGTACGAAAAACTATATACCAGACATGCATAATAACAAGTAAAACGAAAAATTGTTCCTAACTATTACACCACAAAATCCAAAAATAGAGTCCAAATAAAATAGTCCAAATTAAAATCATTGTCTAATAAGTAAAAGAAAGAATGCATAAAGAAAAAGAAAAGAAAAAGACGGGTTGCCTCCCGACAAGCGCATTTTTAAGTCATGCTAGACTTTGTTTTGCTATCCCTCCTTAAGCCTTATGAAGAGATTTGAGCGCGTTTAAGCTGGATTCGTCCTTGAATTTCCTCATTTACCTTTTGCCAACACCCATGGAAATCTCATTCTAATCATCCTTCCGAAGCTTTGAAAGCTTTGAGGTCGCCATCTCCAACACTCAACACATTGCCCTTTTTATCAAAGGTGGCACTCGATCCATCTATTTCAAACGTGATCTTTTGTCCTTTCACATCTATACAAGCTCCAACCGTATTTAGGAAGGGTCTTCCTAATATAATATAATCATCCTTTTCTTTCTTTGAAAATATGACATAAAAATTGACGGGAACGAGGAAGTATCCAATCCGTATTGGGACATCTTCCACAATTCCTGCGGGAGTATGCATAGATCCATCGGCTAGTTGAAGGCTAGTACTAGTGAATTTCATTTGTATTGGCCAATGGTCATGATATATGGAAAAAGGCATGACGCTAATTAATAGCGGCTTCTAAATCACACAATGCACCTTTGACCTTATGAAAACACATTGTGAAAGAAATGTTGAAACAACCTGGGTCTTTAAGTTTGGAAGGAATGATAACCTTCTCTCCTTCAAGGGTAGGTTCCTTGCAAGAGTCTTTGGTTGCTTCTTTTTGCCTAGATGTTTTGCCAATTCGTGCCTCCAACCTTGAGAAAGCTTCATCATTTGCTTTTGTCGTTTGAACAACTCTTTCTTCTAATCTCCCTTGAGCTTTTATCAATTTCATGATCAAGGCTTCGAGACGAGATGTCTCCTCATGTGTAGGGACTTTGGTTGGTTTGGCTAGTGTTGGATTGTTGCAAAGTTCATGGGGTAACCTAAAGATAGGCTCTTTACTCTTTTCATTCCAAAGAGGATGATCACAAGGTTTGTCACTAATCATGTCAATTGTGACAATCGATGGTACTTCACTCCCTTGGGTGTTTTGACTAGAACTCGATGGGGTCAATTTTTCTACTCTCTTGTGGAGAGATAAAATGGTTGATTTGAGTGAGTTGAAGCTGGAAAAGAAGTATGAGTACATATTATGTTGGGATTGGATTACTTCCCTTAACTTAACATCTACTTTTGCTATCACATGATCATTTTGAAAGGATGAGTGTGGAATTGTATGAGGTGTGTTAATGGGTTGAGTTTGGCGAAATTGTGGGTGAAAAGGGTTAAATGGTGTGAGTTTGTTCCCACATCGTTGAGGTGCATGCCCTATCCCACCACAAAGTTCACATGGTGTTGTTAATGAGGTAAATGGGTTGAAAACTTTTGGGCGATATAAAGTGCTTTTTGGGGTGGTTTCGTTTGGTTGAACGGGAAAGGCTAAGGAAATTTTAGTGTCAACATCATTTGAAGTTTCCACTCGACTCTTCTTTCGCTCTCCCCCATTAGTTTGTGAGCTTTCCCCCCTTTCTTTTTGTGATTTAACTGATAGGTTTGACAAATTGGTTCTAAACCTACGGTGAAAAGCGATGACAATCTCTTCCCACTCCATAGGTCTTGTGGCTTCCTTTAAACGACGGGCGAACCACTATTTAGCTTCTCCCTTTAGTGATAAAGGAAAAAGAGTTTCTCTAATTTCGTTTTGGGTGATTCCCTCCCTCACAAAGGTTTGACACAATTTGCAAAAGGTTTGTAGATGGTGTGACGGGTTTTCGTTTGGTTTGCCACTAAATTGGTTACCCTCAATGAGAGCAATCAAAGTCATATGGACCCTTAGGATCCCACTAGCGAGCTCAAAAACCCGGTACCTTGGATCTTTCCTTTTTAGTACCATTTTTGTCAACCTATAAGAAAAACACAAAATAGAAAGTTAGTAACGATTTAGGTACGGTTGCACCTAAAAATGGTAGAAATTTTAAACAAAAACCAACAATTCATAGATAAACAAAACCGTGCTCCCCGGCAACGGCGCCAAAATTTTATCGAGTTTGTCGCGGTCGCGATACAAAAATAATTACCCGCACTTAGGCTAACAACAAAAGGAATGTAATTAGGGAAGTAGGGTGTCGATCCTCAGGGAGTACGTGTTAACTATGAATTGCTATGGAATGATTTTCATTTAAGTTCGAGTCATTTGAGGTGGTGGTCTAAACTATTAACATAAAATAAAATAACAAGTATGTAAATGACGATATGTAAATGACAAATATGTAAATTGCAAAATGTAAAACTCAAAACAGAAGACTTACCCGATCGGATTGTCACGTACCCGATCGGGGAAGTATTCTGATCCAAGTGACAGTATTTAAAATCTAACTAAAGCGATATTTAAATGACAATATTGAAAGATAATATAACTAGACTAATAAACTAGATGATAATAATAAACTAAACTATCTAAGAACGGAAATAGAAAGACGATAAGGTAGACTAACTAGATAACAATAAAATAAACTATCTAAAACGGTAAAATAAACTATCTAATCAAATTGGAATAGTGAAAGAGAAATACATGTAAAACTAATTAAAAGTTTCATTGATACCAACATTAGAATTACTATGATTGTCTAGGCCTTGTAGCGGTATATTCCTTTCGGATTCGTACCGACCTTTTAGTGGGTCCTAACGTCCTCTCAGCATGGTTAAGTCACTAAACCCCTATTGGCAGTCCTAATTCCCATCCTAACTCTCGTTATAAAGATAGAAATTGACTAATACAAACAATTGTTTATGGCCGTTAAACAAAGTTATAGAATTTGGCATGACCAAAGGAAGAAACAACTAGATGATTCAATTGGTATCTACTCTTCTTTTAATTCATTTTAACTAGTAATCATTTCAATATTACAACTCTATTTATTTTATGTACACAATGTTAATCTTACAATATTAGAATTAATCTAATTTATGTAGTCATGTGATTAAGTATATTAATAAGAAAAAGATGTAGGAAATTAGACTATGAAATATAAATACTAAAGTGATTATGATGATTATATTAATAATGATTCTAATGATAATTTTTAGGATTATATGATTAGGTAAAATGTAATGTGACATGCTAAACAATATTTTGGTTTTAACTAGATTAATTTTAGAATGATTTCCTAACAATAACAGTATGAAAACAATACTAATTAGTTTAAGGTTCATGATGAAAATTGCATAGTAAGAGATAGAGAATTACCGAGTTTGGAATATGAATATGTAAGAACGAAAGTAAAGAACAAATATCCAATAACAAAAGCTATGAAAACACTAGAGACATACTAAGAAATAAACTATATTATAAAACTTGTAAGAAAGAAAATAAACTATGAAATGTGTTATTGTATGAAAGTATGCAGAAAGATATATAATTGTGTAGTGTATGATGATAATTGTGTGTGATGATCATTGGCTTTTATAGAGCTGCATGGCTGCTGATCCCTCGTCCAAATTCGTACCCTAGTCAAAGCATTAAATCACCCATTTAAGCTCGGTTGAAGAAGAGCTAAGTAACGTCCACTTGCAGAAATACCCGATCGGGTAAATGGTAATCCGATCGGGTAAGTGTGCAAGATGGATTCTTCCGTCTTTTCGTCTTAGGCACGGAATCCTATGCCTTGGTCTTGGTCAATGCAATACGGAATTGGGCTTGGGCTGATCTTCTTTTGACTTGGGTTGATATTTCCTTTTGAATTTCAAAGCCAAAGTCCAAGATAAATCCAATTGAGGAAGGATGTAGCGGAATCGTAATCAAATTGTGAACTGGCTATCATCAATTCCTTGAAAACTCGTATCCTAGTGCCTTTGCTCCATAAAGTAGGAAAATATAGCAAAACCGCTTCATTTCCTATAAAACGAGTCAAAACACGCAAAACAACTAGAATAGCGATATTAGCTCGTTAATCACTTAACAAAGTGCATAAACCATATGGAAATCGAGCTAAAACGGGGGATAAATCAGTACAAAATATCACTTATCAAGGCCCGTGATAGATTCCACTCGATCGAGGGATAAACCCTTCGATCGAGGCTTTTATTCTAGAAAATCAGTCGATCGAGTAGCAATTCCACTCGATCGAGCAACGCTTCAACATCTGCCACTCGATCGAGCACATGACAGCTCGATCGAGCAGCTCTTCACTTCAACTCTCCTCGATCGATCAAATATATAGTCGATCGAGGTCTTCTGGCCTATCATGCAGTGTTGGACATGGGTTTGGACTTGATTGCGAGCGGTTTCACGCTTCCCCATGCAAGAGCTTCTGTTCCGTTCCCTCCATTCTCCTAAATATATGCAAAGTGGACTGTTTCGGCTCGGTTACGGCTATTACGCAGCTTGTACCTACAAAATAGTAATGAAAGTACAAAGTAGCCAAATAGGGGCATATAGTGATATAATATCACCTAAATGACATAGAAATGCGTGCATGAATGGACTAAAAAGTCTATATAAAATACACGCATCAAACTTCCCCAAACCAAACCTTTGCTTGTCCTCAAGCAAACTAAATGCAGCTATATGGAACAAAATAATCCTAAGGGAATGGAGTAAGTCTCAGAGCTAGCTACAAGTCAATGCTAAACAGTTTAATGCACTCATTCAATCGCTACAAAGCTTAATACGAAAGTGAACGAATTTGTACAATCTTGGAAATAAATTAGACTTTCGACCTTGCAAGACTCAACCAAATTCGGACTCTCACGGGTCATTCTTCTCTCAACAAGCAAACGGTAAGTAAATATGTATAAGAAAGAGAGAAGAAAATATAGTCACTCACCTAGACTACGGCTGACACAACATGCATTGCTAACTAATATGAAAGATGATTCAAGCACCGTACACACGCATAACCACCGTTCAAGGACAATCACATGCCGAACATTTGCAAAGATATGGATATGTGAGGCTAATTGGTAAGAAGGGGCAAAACAATTAATGGAAATGTGAGGGTAAATAGCCAAGCTAGTTCCTAACAAGACCGCAATAGAACTCATTCCATTCTTCCAACTATAAAAAATTAAGCTCAATGCCTTAACAAATCTAGGCAAATCCAACACAAATCCCATAAAAGACCTCGACAAAATAATAATAAGCATAGGAGGTGTAAATAACTTCAGCCAATTATTCTTTTTTCATTGTATTTTTTTCATTTTTCCACTTTCTTTCTTTTCTTTTTCTTCTTTTTTCTTGGCTGATCGAGGAAAACCTCTCGATCGAGTGGAATATGTCACTCGATCGAGGCAACAAATACCAACATATGCTCGATCGAGCTAAAAGTTGCTCGATCGAGGCACTATTAAGCACTTCTCTTATTTTTCTCACAAAAAACCCACTCCAATTAATGATAACGAGCCAAAAACTGACACTACGGTAGAATATACCTCGACTACTAAACTAGCTCGGCAAAGGTAGGCTCAGTTTAGGATGTAGTTAAGGGCAACATGCACATATGGCTTTATGTGGAGTTAATGGGGTAAAATGAGGAAAAGGGAGATGCAAATATTCTCAAAACACGTAATACCGACCACAAACTCAATGCGTGCAGGCAATAAGAAATCAAAATTCATATACAAGCAAATGACACGAGATGTGGGGAGTAACTACTCTCATTCCTAGATGAACTGGTCATAGATGTCACCAGTTATAGGCTCTAAAACTCAGAATATATAAGTAGTTTGCCAAAATGTTGAGTCAAGTCTAATAGTCAAATTTAAATTCCGAGACAAAATTCAATAGTTCACTACTTCGATTTTACTAAATAAGTCAAGAAAGGTGCAAGGAATAGCATAGAATAGACTTGTAGTGCAATTTCATCATGAACAAGACTCCAATCCGACTCAACTATATGCAAAAATAAACGTGATATTTTTGATTTTTTTCAAATTTTTTCTAATTAACATGAATTGTAAACGTGAATGCAATACAAATGCAAATGCAGACGCAAAAGGATGTAAAACACCTCCCTAAAACAAAACAGACAATGTCCTCATTGGCTATAGCCTAACAGCATATAAGGGGAAGGGGAAAAAAAACAACCTAATTCATGTTCCTAATGAATGGAAGATATACAAAGAATGGAAAAAATAATGACAGAAAAACTCACAAAACAAAGCTTCCCCAAACCAGCATCAAACTGGGGGTGGATCGAGTAGAAATTCTACTCGGTCGAGAATTCTTTCAGGCACGACCGCTCGATCGAGTAGCTCTTCTTTACTCGATCGAGCACTTTCTTAATTGCACAGCCTACGATTTGAGCGGTTGATTTCCTCTTCGTTTTTCTGCAAAAACGATGCCAAACAATACCCAAAGAAAATACCAAAAATTGTCTAACAGGAAAAATAAATTGTTTATCTAAACTACGGATTATTACATAAAAGTCTAAATGTTTAATTGTCTAACGAAAACGCAATAAATTGTTTTTACAAGTTGCACGGCGTTGCAAACCCGGCTAATAACCAATTAGTTCTGTGACAAGGCCACTGTCAGGCCTTTGGCTTGCGGAAGTACCCTCAGCTGGGGTAATTTCCAACTTCTTCTTCCACACATACGATCCTTTCCTGGAGTCTGGCTCCACTTCCGAATCACTCGGAAACGCAATGTGAGGCATCTTCGCTGGTGTGGTAGTCTCAACAGTCGAATCTTCCTCGAAAATACAACTGTCAAAGACGGAGTCAGGAGTACTCAAGTCTTCCTCATGAATAGTCTTATCTAACCCTCTCTTTCTGCGTAAGAAGGTTCTTCCGGGCTATGGATTAGGTTCCACTAACTCGAGCCTTTGGGACCTGCGCATACACAACTATAGAGAGAAGGATAAGAACAGTCTTAAGGAATTAGAAATTCCTTAAGACGAGACAGAAATAAATAGACAGAAAATTAAATTGCCTCCCCGGCAACGGCGCCAAAATTTGATGCGTGTCGTTATACACCAAAAATAAAAGCCTAAGTCTACTAACTAAGAAGATAGCGGAAGTAGGGTTGATCTCCACAGGGAGAAAATTAACTAACTGTAATCTCAATCTACCAGTCACAATCTAGGGGTTTGGAAAAGGTTTTAACTAAACTAAATAAGATTTAAAGGAAGAGAAATAAAGGTAGAAATTAATATGAAATAAATCAGATAAAAGAGAATATGCTAGGATTCGGTCTACTGCAATATCGGCATCTACGGGTCAACTAAGTCAGTCAATCTATCAATGAGAAGGG
>JAIUZE010016664.1:0-30870 GCA_022085475.1 Heliosperma pusillum
TTCATCGTGTTTTTGTAGGTAAACCACCACTGTAGGCAATTTCTACGTAATTTTGATTGACAAAGAAGAAGGTGGATCACTCGGAGGACCCACGACACACCTTAGGGGCCCCACATACCCTTGGGGGTCCCTACTCGATGCGCCAAAGCCCTCCCGAGTCAAGGCAAGCGAAACCGGAAGGAAGCAACTAAGTCAAGCAAGGGAACAAGGAGGAAAGACCTTTCACGGGCGTGAAGTGCATCTCACGGTTATGAGATTCCTTCCAAAGAATGATGATTTTCGAGCAAAGCAGCTCACGGTCGTGAAACAAAGCTCACGGTCGTGAAAATCAGCTCACGGTCGTGAAACATATTTCACGGTCGTGACTTAGTTGGGAATTTTGGACCTGCTACTGCCACATATCTCACGACCGTGACTTGCATCTCACGGTCGTGAAACCCTTGTAAAGGTCGTGACTCATTCAACCCACTTAGTCTTTCAAGCCCATCTTCCCTCCATTTTGTAAACCTATAAATAGACCCTCCTGTGTAATTAGAGGGCACGAAACCCTAGACTTAAAATTAGTTAGATTAGATTAGATTAGTCCTCCTAATTAGTTTAATCTTTCCTCAATTACTCTTTAATTAGTTTTAGATTTAGTCATGTAATTGGATTTCTTGGTTTTGTACTTGAAGATTAGTGACAAAGTCTTCTCCTTTATTCAAGATTTCATCTTTTATTGTTCATATTTTGCCTTAATTACTTGGTATATATTCTTAATCCCTTTTAATATACTTGCTAATCTTGTCATTTCAATACATGTTTTGTTTCCTTCTTATCATTATGTCTTGTTTTAGGTTTATATCTTATTCTTCCATATTCCTTATGTTAAGTAGTGAGTAGTAATTAATCTAGGATTAGTGGGGGATAATGGGTTTTAATGAGGGTTAATAATTGTTTGTTGGGTTGATTTATTGATTAATTGTCTTTCATCCAACTTATGCATACCAAATGTTTGATCAAATGCTTGCTTGACAAACTTGCATGATTCATATTTATTATACATTTCCGTAAGATCGAAAGCCTCGGAATATGTTAGGATTTGCATATAGTTGGTATATCGACCTTGTGTACGCGAGAGCTAGGTTGGCTCGGAATATGGGAGGGATAGTAAGATCGAGAGCCTCAATCCACCGCGCCCAAGTTTGACTACCCATTAACTATGAACCCGACTCACTAGAACCCAAATTACCCATTTGAACCCACCGATCCTAAACTTTCCTTTTATTTCTTGTTATTTGATTATCTTAGTTTAGTCTTACTTTCCTATTTATTTGCTTTTATTCAATGTTCTTAGATTAGTTTCAAATCCACTTCTATTTCATGACACCCCTTGAGCATAGCTAGTCTAGACTTTAGCAAATCGAATACCCACCGTCCCTGTGGACCGATCTTGACTTGCCACTGTGCTTAGTCTTGTTATAAGTATCGTTTGACACTTCAAAACGACGCGTGTCAAAATGGCGCCGTTGCCGGGGACGGTGAAATATATTTGTCAAAATGGCGCCCTTTTATTTAGTGTCTTTGTTTGCAGTTTTATTTTATTTGCATAATTTTCAATGATGACACAAAGCTTTCAACAAGAAGAGTATGGGCAAGGTGAAGCTTTTGACTATGACTCCCATGAGTGTAGAGGGTTTGTTGAGCAAGATAACATATTCCCATCCTATATCTCACATAATGAAAGCCCAAGCTACTACCCCATCTCTCCTTATGAAATCCCCCATGTCGAACCTCCACGACAACAACAATTCCAAACTACTTACAACCACCCACAAAATCAACCGCCCTTCTTCCCACAACAAGTTGAGAACCATGAACTTGATGAGAAAAGTTTAATCTTTCAACTTATGCGAATGAAAGAAGAAGCCCGAGCAAGGGACATGGTCCTCAATAAAATTTTAGCCCATGGGAGAATGTTGGCTACTAAATTAGCTCAATTGCAAGCCGACCAAGAGCTTGATGAAGAACAAGAGGAAAATGGCAAGATGGATGACAGTGAGACATTTCCTCTTGCTTCTTGCCACGCACCCTCAACAAATGATATGGGAAAGACTTATGATTCCCCTTGGGGAGGAGTTTTGATAGAGGATGATAGTGACGATGATGATGAGTATATGCTTAATTGTGTAGAAAGTGTTTTGACTCCTTCATCTCCTCTTTCTTGTGTAACAATGAGCCTTTCTTCCATTGAGTTTGATGATACTGGGGCAATGGAGAGTGGTGAAATAAAAGATTCGAGTGAAACCTCCCTTTTTGATTATGCCTTTTCAAAGGAAGTGGAGTTCAATGATAATGGAGAAATGGAGGATGCGGTAATCGAGAACTTGAATGAATTTTTCCTCTTTGAAGACTCGATCTCTAGTGAGGAAGAATGTGAAGCGAATTATGAGCCAACTACTCTTCCTCCCTCTACTTGGGATGTTTATAATGACGATGAAGAAGACCCTCCGCCTTACCTTTCTTTTATAACCTATGAAGAGGGTTTGTGTGTCATGGAAACTTGTGAAGGTGAAAGGGGGAATTTTAAGCCCCCCAAAGAGCACGAGTCATGTTTTCTACCTTTTAATTACAAAGGTTGTGACTTGACTGGTTTTAAGCACCACAAGGGCCTTAGTTTCGTGGCCAAGTTGGATCGGATATGGGTCTACTTTGTATCGAAAGGGACAAAGCCTTACTTGTGCTTGTTCGAAGATTACGCCCAAGCCTTTGATCGATTATTAAGAGCATTAAGTGGCATTGACAATGTCAACGAAGAATTGTTCCAACAAAATCCGCTACTTGATTGAGTTTGGTGGAGTCCTCACCATAACCTCCGTTTGTATATACTCTTTCCCTTACCTTTGTATTGCATCTTAGTTCTTTTATTTTAACTCTCCTTTGAGTCTTAGAGGCTATGCCTCGAATGGTTTGGGGAGGTTAAGATTGTACCTCACTTAGTTGCATATTAGGTGTCATGTTTAGACTTTCTTGTGGTTGGTACCTCCATGAGGGGCCGGTGTCTTAGCCTTTACCGCCAAAACGAGACTCCAAAATGAAACATTTAGACTTTCTTGTGGTTGGTACCTCCATGAGGGGCCGGTGTCTTAGCCTTTACCGCCAAAACGAGACTCCAAAATGAAACATTTAGTTTAGCTTGCATTCACGTAGATCATGCATTACTTGTAATACATCACTTTGCATTTAGTATTACTCACATTTTTTTAGTTACATGCATTTCACATAGTAGTAGGTCATTTGCATAACTAACCTTGTTGTATATTTTGTACATTTTGATAATATTTCTCAAAAATCAAAAACCCAATAACAAGTTTTTATTTTTCAAAATATTAAAAAAAAAACACAAAAACATGTTTTTTTTCCTTTTAGAAAATCATTCAAAAACCCCAAAAACATGTCTTTCTTTACTTTCAATAATCTTATTTCATACATTGGGAACAATGTATGTTCCTATCTGGGGGATGAGAAATTATATTTAATTTTAATTTGATTTGAAAATTTAAAAAAAAAAATTCCAAAAACATGTCTTTCTTTTGTATATTTTGTATTTTTAAAAAAATATTTAAAAATCCAAAAAATTGAAAAGGTTTGAAAAATCCTAAAAATTAGCTTGTATATATATCTTAGTTTATGTATATATTTGCATTGTCTTCTTCTAACCTCCATAAATAGGTCCTCTACACATCGCTAAGAAACTTATTGAAGGGATTAAGAAGACCGCTATGATATGATCGCTCTTATTCCTTCCCCTTCTTTCTTTCTCTACTTCTTATCATTTGAGAAGTTTTGGAGGAGTTTGTTGATGATTGCGGTGTGGATTTTGAGGAATTGACGGTTGTGTGACTTATGTGCTGTTAGGAGGTTACATTAGATTGTTTGTCACGTAGTTATTAGAGCATTTACATTAGCTTTGTATATTTGTTGCTTAGTACTAGGTCATGACATTTAGTTGCATTTAGGAAACTTTGCGAAATGCCCAATTTGGAAACTTGACAAGCTTGGATAGGCCTTTGTAGATACTTTCTTTGCTTACCACTTTGTCTACTAAAAATGGATTTTGAAACACCCTTTGATGTGTATTTTTAGTGTGAATTTCGCACCGTTTCCTAGAGCCTAGTCAAGGGCATGCATTTACGATACCACCCCATGGTGTGACAATTCATTGGTGAACGCTTTCCTAGGTGACTCTTGGGGCCGTGTAATTGTCTAATCATCACACTTCATCACATACTGCAAAAAGGAAATCTTTTCCATCACAAATACAAAGAAAATTGAGTTCAAACAAATTGAAAAAGAAAGCTTGAAATTTTGCATTATTTTTACCTTAGTCCAAGCTTAGGGAGTGCATATGGAGACTTTTAGATTCTTCTAGAGTACCCTCACTACATATGGGGTCGCTCTCAATGTCGCTTCGAGAGGATTTGCCTATTGTTGGTCTCCGCCGCACACCTTTCGCTAGACTACCTTGCTCTCAAAAGGCACCCAAGTCAAGCTAGAAATCAAAACAAAAAGAAAAACTCCAAAAAAAAGTACAAAAAAATCAAATAAGAACTCAAAAATCTCATTTCCTTACATTTTTTATGATAACATTTGCATTACATGGCCAAGGGGGGGGGGGGGGGGGGGGGGAGGGGACGATCCTTCCTCCCACTTAGGTGGGAGGCGGAATTCCAATCCTACAGTGTCTTCTAACGCCATGGGGACCTCGCTCTCCACTCCGCCTTACCATCCTTGACAAAGCATTCTAGTGAACGTGAACGAGTACACTAATTTTACACATTGAGGAGGGGATTCATCTCTTTATTCTTAGTCTTAGTTCTTTGTAAAACTAGTAACTACATAGGGGTTTGCATGCTTGAATTGTTTGCATTTTAGATAAATCCCGGCACATGGATGAGGCATGTTGCTATTTAATTTTGTTGATGCATTCTCATTTGTTTTGTGTGCTTTATTGATTAGAATGGATCGGGATTTTGGCAAGACCCCACTTGCCTTGCAAGAAGGTATCCTACCTCATGGATACCTTGTTGCGAGTTGAAGGGACGAAGCAAGGCCCGTTAATTGCCTTGTATCGGTTAGGTTTAACGTAGTTAAATAAGGATCATGACTATTGTTCATCCGTAGTCGGAACGAGTAAGGGTTTGGTTTGGGGAGATTTGATATAGTGTCATTTCACCCTCATTTTCCACCCCTTTTCGTCTCATTTTGCCTGCCTTTAACGCTCCCTAAGAGTGTTTCTATTTGTTTTACCTTCTTCTAGCATATTTCTCGCTTTCATCGTGTTTTTGTAGGTAAACGGCCACTTTAGGCGATTTCTACCTAATTTTGATCGACAAAGAAGAAGGTGGATCACTCGGAGGACCCACGACACACCTTAGGGGCCCTACATACCCTTGGGGGGGCCCTACTCGATGCGCCAAAGCCCTCCCGAGTCAAGGCAAGTGAAACCGAGAAGGAAGCAACTAAGGCAGGCAAGGGAACAAGGAGGAAAGACCTTTCACGGGCGTGAAGTGCATCTCACGGTCGTGAGATTCCTTCCAAAGAATGATGATTTTCGAGCAAAGCAGCTCACGGTCGTGAAACACAGCTCACGGTCGTGAAAATCAACTGACGGTCGTGGAACACAGCTCACGGTTGTGAAACACAGCTCACAGTGGTGAAACATGTTTCACGGTTGTGACTTAGTTGGGAATTTCGGACCTGCTACTGCCACATATCTCACGGCCGTGACTTGCATCTCACGGTCGTGAAACCCTTGTGACGGTCGTGAGACACCTTTCACGGTCGTGACTCACTCAACCCACTTAGTCTTTCGAAGCCCATCTTCCCTCCATTTTGTAAACCTATAAATAGACCCTCCTGTGTAGTTAGAGGGCACGAAACCCTAGACTTAAAATTAGTTAGATTAGATTAGATTAGTCCTCCTAATTAGTTTAATCTTTCCTCAATTACTCTTTAATTAGTTTTAGATTTAGTCATGTAATTGGATTTCTTGGTTTTGTACTTGAAGATTAGTGACAAAGTGCAGCAGGAGCTCACCCAAGGGGCCTTGATGATCAAGCCACAAACAAGACAAGCCTGACCCCAAGATCCCCTCAGATGGAAGCTCGAGTCACAAGGTACAAACAACAAGCCATGATAGGCCAAACTCAAGCCAGGCCAAGCCAAGACATTGAGGAAGACAGTCCAGGGCTCAGCAAGCCATGTCAAGCCCCAACTGAATCCACATTTCCCACACAAGACAGAAACAATGCAATTCAGAACCAGGCAGACCCATCAGTAAACCCTGCACCAAGGAGGTACACCAGGGCATCTCAACCACCCCCACCATGGCCTACCATCAAGCCAACCCCCCAAGCTACAAGTTTGTCCAGGATAACCCCACTTGAAGTCTAGTAAAAATACAAGTAACAAGCACCCCAAACTAGAGTCCAGTAAACATTAAAACAGAGAAGGTACAAGTCAGATTGTGGCTTCCTTTTGCTTAAGTCAACTTGTCCTCGTCCAAGGTAGGTCTTATCTAAGTTCTAATAAGAGTAGAGAGTCCCAAGGAGCAGCAACACATCCAGGCAAAGCAACAAGACAACAAGAACAACAGATTTCCATTTCAGGAAAACTCCAAAACTGCTTTATTTGCTTTTTGTTCAGTCTGTTCTTTGTGTCTTGTGTCTGTACTTTATAGTTGTTGAGCTCGTCCTATTGTAAGGCTCTTAATTAGTGTCAGTTGTAGTAGTTTAGATCCTAAGCTGGCCCTTGGATGATATATACATCCAATGGTTCACAAGATATCAACCTCCCTATATAAGGAGGTCTTGTATGTTGTTGAAAGGCAGACTTTTATGAATGAATTAACTTTGAGAAATCCCTCAAATCTATGAAACTTGTGCTAAGAGCTGTAGTTTGAACCAAGCCTGATACATCTTCAAGGTGTTTGATCAGTGTCTTGTCTTGTGAGTGAAGTTATATCTGTGCCTTGCTGTGGTTAACTTGCTTGCTGTTTGAGTCTAGTCTAGGGTGTTTGTGCTTTGCTGTAACACTTTAAACCTGTCTCAAAACTAGTCTTGAGTCCCTTCTCTTGTGCATTGCTGTAAGGGAGTTTCTCTAAGTCTTATCCCTTGAACTTTAGTTAATATTAACCAATCTCTCTACAACAGCCTCCATTTCTACTTGAGTTGTTTTCAGTTTAAGTGAACCTAGTCTAGCAATCATCAAAACTTGTAAACCTTAGTAGTTTACATTCCAAATTGGTTATCAGAGCTTTGGTTGAGAGTCTTAGTGAGTTCATTTTCCCTAACTACATTTAAGAACACAAAAATAGCCCAATGAGTGAAGAGAGACTGGCAGGAGTAGAAGCAAAGATGGAGGACCTGGCTGGGATTGTAACCACCCTAACCAGAGCCTTGGATCGGGTAATAGGCAACCAGTTGTTTGCTGGAGGAAGAGGCAGAGGACGTGGAAGAGGCCAAGGAGGAGGCAGAGGAAGGCCACCTGATGATGAAGAGTATCCAGACTTAGATGACTCAACAAGGAGCAGGGCTTCCATTCACAGGCACATAGACAAGCATCTTAAGGTAGACATCCCTGAGTTTTCTGGTAGTTTTAATCCTGATGATTTGTTAGAATGGTTAAGAGAAGTAGAAAGGATCTTTGAGTACAAAGGATATAATGATTCTAAGTCTTTTAAAGTAGCCATCCTTAAACTGAAAGGGTATGCTTCCCTTTGGTATGAAACCATGAAAGGGTTAAGGGCTAGGGAAGGGAAAGAACCCATCAATTCTTGGACTAAACTAAAAAAGAAGCTGCTAGACAAGTTTGTTGCTAAGGATTACACCAAGGATCTGTTTATCAAATTGTCTAAGTTGAAACAAGGAGACAAACCTGTTGAATCTTATCTGAGAGAGTTTGAATAACTCACCTTGCAGTGTGATATAAATGAGAAACCTGAGCAAAGGATTGCTAGGTACTTATAGGGTCTAGATAAGAACATTACTAACAAGGTTAGGATGCAACCTCTGTGGTCATTTGATGATGTTGTCAACTTATCTCTGAGAATTGAAAAGATAGGGAAGACTAAGCCTGTTACACCAAAACCTGTTAGGCCTTTTCAAGCCAGACCTTATAGTGGGTTGAGAACCATGGATACCCCTAAGACAGCACCCCCACCTACCTTAGACAAGGGAAAAGGCATCATGGGTCAAAAGCCAAGCACTTCATTGACTGAGAACAAAATTAGGTTCTTCCAATGTCAAGGCTATGGACATTTCAGGAAGGATTGCCCTTCTAAGAAGACCTTAACTATAATGGAGGTTGAGACTTGGGAGAAAGAAGGTCTAGTTGAGTATGAGAGGGATGAGCCTGAGGTTGAAGAAGTGGTGAGTGAGGAAGAAGAGTCTAGTCAGGAGGCAATAGTGGCACTCCCTGACACAGGCCACAGCTTGGTCCTATGGAGAGTAATGCATTCACAACAGATACCTTTGGAGGAGGATCAAAGGTCCCTCATTTTTAGAAGCAGATGTACCATACAAGGGAGGGTTTGTAACCTTATTATAGATGGAGGTAGTTGTACCAATGTGGCCTCTGTTACTATGGTTGATAAGCTGAAGTTGAGCACTCAAGATCACCCTCACCCCTATAAGTTGAGGTGGTTGAGTAAGGGAGCAGAGGTTAAGGTGGATAAGCAATGTATTGTCCCTTTCTCCATTGGAAGTGTGTACAAGGATAAAGTATTGTGTGATGTGGTTCCAATGGATGCATGTCACTTGTTATTAGAAAGGCCATGGGAGTTTGATAAAAGCTCCATACACCAAGGAAGAAGCAACACCTATTCCTTCAAGCATGGGAGCAGGAAGGTGACACTAGCCCCCTTGCCACCACATCAGAAGAGCTATGGGAGTCCTAGTATGGCTGAAGATTTTAGTGGAGTCTTGTTTCTATCTGAATCAACAATGGTCAAAGAATGTACTAAAGAGCAACCTATATTGATGCTGCTATCAAAGGAAGTTCAGGAAGGGGAGTCTAAGGTAATCCCTGCAGAAGTTAAGCCCCTCATTGATCAGTTCAAAGAAGTGTTCCCAGAGAAACTTCCTGATGGCTTACCCCCTTTAAGAGGAATTGAACACCAGATAGACCTTGTGCCAGGGTCTGTACTACCTAATAGACCAGCCTATAGATGTGATCCTAAGGCTACACAAGAGCTGTAGAAGCAAGTTGGAGAGTTGATGAGTAAAGGATTTGGGAGGGAGTCATTAAGCCCTTATGCTGTGGCTGCATTGTTGGTTCCTAAGAAGGATGGGACTTGGAGGATGTGCATAGATAGCAGGGCTATCAATAACATCACAGTCAAGTACAGGTTCCCTATACCTAGACTTGATGACATGTTGGATGAGCTGAGTGTTCAAGGTTCTTTTCTAAGATTGATTTGAGGCAAGGTTACCATCAATTGAGGATCAGGGAAGGAGATGAGTGGAAGACAGCCTTCAAAACAAAGCATGACCTTTATGAGTGGCTTGTCATGCCCTTTGGCCTGTCAAATGCCCCAAGTACCTTCATGAGATTGATGACAGAAGTGCTTAGGCCTTGCCTAGGGAGATTTGTGGTGGTATACTTTGATGATATTCTCATCTACAGCAAGAGCAAGGATGATCATTTGAGGCATCTTGAGGCCGTGTTTGAGATACTTAAGGAGAGTAAACTCTTTGGGAAGCTTGAGAAATGCACCTTTATGACTGAGGAGGTCAAATTTCTAGGATATGTGGTGTCTGGTAGAGGCATTTCAGTGGATCAAGACAAGATCAGTGCAGTTCAGTCTTGGCCTATTCCTAGGAATATCACAGAAGTAAGAGGATTCCATGGCTTAGCATCCTTCTACAGAAGATTCATTAAGAATTTCAGCACCATTGTAGCACCCCTCACTGAATGCATGAAGAAGGGAGAGTTCACTTGGACTGAGAATGCTTTGCAGGCTTTCAAACACATGAAGAAACTCTTGTGCAGTGCACCTATCCTCAGGTTGCCAGACTTTAACAGCCTATTTGAGGTTGAATGTGATGCAAGTGGAGTAGGAATTGGAGCTGTCCTTATCCAAGAGAAGAAACCTGTAGCTTACTTCAGTGAGAAGCTAAGTGGAGCTAAGCTGAGCTATTCTACATATGACAAAGAGTTCTATGCTCTTGTCAGAGCTCTGAGGCATTGGAGTCATTACCTGAAGCCCAAGCCTTTTGTCTTACACTCTGATCATGAGGCATTGAAGTACATAGGAGGACAGCATAAGCTCAGTCATAGGCATGCTAAGTGGGTGGAGTTCCTCCAGTCATTCACCTTTTCTAGCAAATACAAAGAGGGCAAACAAAATGTGGTGGCTGATGCATTGTCTAGGAGGTACACTCTGCTATCAACCATGGAGCAAAGGGTTCTTGGCTTTGAGTTCATGAAGGACATGTATCAAGAAGATCCAGACTTTGCAGAAGATTGGTTAGCACAGAAGGAGGGTACAAAGACCATTGATTCACCCTACACTCTACAAAATGGGTTCCTGTTCAAGGGAAACAAGCTCTGTGTTCCCAGAGGCTCTTATAGGAGTCTATTGATCAAGGAAATGCATGGAAGTGGCCTTGGAGGACACTTTGGGGTTCAGAAAACTGTGGACATATTGCAGGATCAATTCTACTGGCCTAAGATGATGGGAGAGGTCCAAATAGTGCTCAGAAGGTGTGGAGTTTGTCAAAAGGCCAAGAGTTCATTTCAAGCAGGGCCTTACACCCCCCTACCTGTCCCATGTAGGCCTTGGGAAGATGTAAGCATGGATTTCATAGTAGCATTGCCTAGGACAACAAGAGGGAAAGATTCTATCATGGTGGTTGTGGATAGGTTCAGCAAGATGGCACATTTCATTGCTTGTAAGAAAACTGAGGATGCTGTGAGTGTAGCAGAGCTATACCTTGATGAGGTGGTGAGGTTACATGGAGTTCCAAGAACTATTGTATCTGACAGAGACACAAAGTTTATGAGTCATTTCTGGAGAACATTGTGGAAGCTGCTTAACACTAGGTTGTTGTTTAGTACCTCCCATCATCCTCAAACAGATGGACAAACTGAGGTGACCAACAAGACCTTGGGAAGGATCTTGAGGTGTATAGTCAGCAAATCTCTCAAGGATTGGGACTTAAAGCTAGCTCAAGCAGAGTTCTCTTTCAATAGAGCTCCATCAGCAGCCACATGCCACTCCCCCTTTGAAGTGGTCTATGGTACTAACCCCTTAATGCCTTTGAATTTGTCTAATGTGTTCAGGTCAGAGATCCACTATGATGCCAAGAAAAGGGTGGAACAAATGCTAAAACTCCATGAATCAGTCAGAAAACAAATTGAGAAGGCCAATGATCTATACAAAAAGAATGCCAAGGTTCCTAAGATCAAGAAAGACTTTGCCCCAGGAGACTTAGTATGGATCAACCTAAGGAAAGAAAGGTTCCCTTCCAAGAGAAAGAATAACCTAGAGCCAAGAGCAGATGGTCCTTTTCAAGTCATAGAGAAGATAGGTCCTAATGCCTACAAAATTGATCTACCAGGAGAGTATGCAGTGCATGGAACATTCAATGTTGGAGATCTTAGTCCCTTCTATGAAGACTCTGAGGGGGAGGAAGACATAGGCTTGAGGTCAAGCCCTTTTCAACCGGGGGAGACTGCAGCAGGAGCTCACCCAAGGGGCCTTGATGATCAAGCCACAAACAAGACAAGCCTGACCCCAAGATCCCCTCAGATGGAAGCTCGAGTCACAAGGTCCAAACAACAAGCCATGACAGGCCAAACTCAAGCCAGGCCAAGCCAAGACATTGAGGAAGACAGTCCAGGGCTCAGCAAGCCATGTCAAGCCCCAACTAAATCCACATTTCCCACACAAGACAGAAACAATGCCATTCAGAACCAGGCAGACCCATCAGCAAACCCTGCACCAAGGAGGTACACCAGGGCATCTCAACCACCCCCACCATGGCCTACCATCAAGCCAACCCCCCAAGCTACAAGTTTATCCAGGATAACCCCACTTGAAGTCTAGTAAAAACACAAGTAACAAGCACCCCAAACTAGAGTCCAATAAACATTAAAACAGAGAAGGTACAAGTCAGATTGTGGCTTCCTTTTGCTTAAGTCAACTTGTCCTCTTCCAAGGCAGGTCTTATCTAAGTTCTAATAAGAGTAGAGAGTCCCAAGGAGCAGCAACACATCCAGGCAAAGCAACAAGACAACAAGAACAACAGATTTCCATTTCAGGAAAACTCCAAAACTGCTTTATTTGCTTTTTGTTCAGTCTGTTCTTTGTGTCTTGTGTCTGTACTTTATAGTTGTTGAGCTCGTCCTATTGTAAGGCTCTTAATTAGTGTCAGTTGTAGTAGTTTAGATCCTAAGCTGGCCCTTGGATGATCTATACATCCAATGGTTCACAAGATATCAGCCTCCCTATATAAGGAGGTCTTGTATGTTGTTGAAAGACAAATTTTTATGTATGAATTAACTTTGAGAAATCCCTCAAATCTATCAAACTTGTGCTAAGAGCTGTAGTTTGAACCAAGCCTGATACATCTTCAAGGTGTTTGATCAGTGTCTTGTCTTGTGAGTCAAGTTATATCTGTGCCTTGCTGTGGTTAACTTGCTTGCTGTTTGAGTCTAGTCTAGGGTGTTTTTGCTTTGCTGTAACACTTTAAACCTGTCTCAAAACTAGTCTTGAGTCCCTTCTCTTGTGCATTGCTGTAGGGGAGTTTCTCTAAGTCCTATCCCTTGAACTTTAGTTAATATAAACCAATCTCTCTAAAACAGCCTCCATTTCTACTTGAGTTGTTTTCAGTTTAAGTTAACCTAGTTTAGCAATCATCAAAACTTGTAAACCTTAGTAGTTTACATTCCACAAAGTCTTCTCCTTTATTCAAGATTTCCTCTTTTATTGTTCTTATTTTGCCTTAATTACTTGGTATATATTCTTAATCCCTTTTCATATACTTGCTAATCTTGTCATTTCATTACATGTTTTGTTTCCTTCTTATCATTATGTCTTGTTTTAGTTTTATATATTATTCTTCCATATTCCTTATGTTAAGTAGTGAGTAGTAATTAATCTAGGATTAGAGGGGGATAATGGGTTTTAATGAGGGTTAATAGTTGTTTGTTGGGTTGATTTGTTGATTAATTGTCTTTCTTCCAACTTATGCATACCACATGTTTGATCAAATGCTTGCTTTACAAACTTGCATGATTCATGTTTATTATACATTTCCATATGATCGAAAGCCTCGGAATATGTTAGGATTTGCATATAGTTGGTATATCGACCTTGTGTACGCGAGAGCTAGCTTGGCTCGGCATATGGGAGGGATTGTAAGATCGAGAGTCTCAATCCACCGCGTCCAAGTTTGACTACCCATTAACTATGAACCCGACTCACCAGAACCCAAATTACCCATTTGAACCCACCGATTCTAGACTTTCCTTTTATTTCTTGTTATTTGATTATCTTAGTTTAGTCTTACTTTCCTATTTATTTGCATTTACTCAATGTTCTTAGATTAGTTTCAAATCCACTTCTATTTCGTGACACCCCTTGAGCATAGCTAGTCTAGACTTTTGCACATCGAATACCCACTGTCTTTGTGGACTGACCTTGATTTGACACCCTGCTTAGTCTTGTTATAAATATCGTTTGACACATCAAAACGACGCGGGTCAGATCACCAAAGTAGTAACCAAGTATCACAATTCCAATTCCAATTCCAAACACCATCATTATCACCATAGTAACCATAATCATCATCATAAAAATAACCATCAATGCAATAAGCCACACATCTCATGACAAAGATTAACATATAAAATATTGGGTAGTAAATCCTACCTTTTAGCAAATCCCCAAGAAGTAAAGCACAATCAAAATCTTTCCTCTACATAATATCCTCCTAATCAATCAATCAATATTTATATAAATAATTATTCAAACCCCCATCCCACAATACAAATTAGGGTTTAAACAAAACTACCCACAATCAGCATAACAAACAAGACAAGATTACTTACAACGAAATCGACACAACAGAAGGAATTCGACGCACTAGCGATTGATGGACCGAGCCTTGAAATGATTCAAGATGATTAAGAGGGTTCAGAAAAGGTTTACGAGAGTTTAGGGTTTGATAATGAATGATTAACTGACGACAATCCTTTTATAGCTTATAATTATCTTTAATCAAAACCGCCCGATAAAGTCTGTCAGACCGATCACTCGGTCGAGTACAGAAGTCACTCGAGCGAGTACACTGCATTTGGTGGAGTACTCAGCATACTCGGCCGAGTGCCACCTAGGCAGAAGGCTGCCTAACTGACACACTAACCTCACTCGGCCGAATACACCTTACTCGGCCGAGTACACATGCCATTCGGTTGAGTGACCCTTACTCGACCCAGCACAAGGTACTCAGAAATATGGAGTATTATAGACATCTCATAAAAAGTCCTTTTAATTCAGTCAAAATAAGGGTTTACCTGTTAACTATCTAGCTCTTCACCGAAGTGCAAGTTTATAAAGTCGTGAGATAGTCTGTATTAATGTGAGTTTGTATGAAGGTTGAATTAAAATAAGGACACCAATACGATGAATTATTACTATGCAATAATCCTATATTATTTGTAATCCTTGATTTCTCTATTATGACTCTAAAATTGGTATATAAGGATCTCATAAGGGTGAAGATATAGACTCCTCTCGTAGTTATACCAACCAATCAAAATCTCATACTCATATTCAACAAAATGCAATGTGAAGCTTGGAGGTGATTTAAAACCGTACACACCTCATTTAACTGCTACACATCCTGATTATAATATTAAAATGGTATTACGGGTTTCTATTATTTTAATACAATTGTTCTTTGATCGTGGTTCATATTAGTATATTAATTGCTCTTGCCAAAGTTGTTAAGGAGAGAAAAAAGAAGAGAAACATACGTGGGAGATTGTGGGTGTAGTGAGGCTGAAATGTAGTGGAGTAATGGTAGCGTAAATAGGTAATATAGTGGTGTCACATTGGAGTCTGTGGTGGTTGGTATATGGTGGGGAACTGGTAGTTGGTGATAAGGGTGTTAATGGAGGAGGAGGAATGAGACATAAGTTAAAAATAAAAAAAGTGTGAGTAATAAAAATGACCCAATGGTTTATCGGTTTTTCATTGGTCAAGAATGACTAAAGTGCAATATGAGCATATGAGGGTAATGATATGGTGTATTATGAGTTGAATTAAAGTTCGAATTATTACGTGAAGGCGACTGATTGTTTGGTTTATTCTTGTCCAATAAAACTAATAGGAAGAGTAATAGTAATACAAACAGTATGAATAAGAACAATGACAAATGACAAAAATTGGCGAAATGATATGTATAAAAAAATTAAGGAAGTCTTGCTTAATACGATGACATCGGTCTTAAACTTAGGACGTGTCAAACTCTTTTGAAAAAACAAACACTAAAAATAATAAATATTTTGCTCAAGGTTTGCTTTAAAACGATTTTGGAAAATCAACACAAGTAGTATGTGTGTCGTGTAGTTCTTGTGTATTTCGTGTATTTCAACAATAAGATGTGAAGGAGTATTTATAGTAATAGAAATATAGTAGATCTAAAACCCTAACTTAATATTTAAGAAAGATATTTATCTTTAATAGCATAAAATAATATTTCCTTTATCTTTTAGAAATATCTTTATCTCAAAATATTATTTGGTTTATCTTTTAGAAATATATTTATCTTTAATATCTCAAAATATTGTTGTAAAGATATAGTAGAATCCTAGATTAAGGTAAACAAGGAAAACAAACCTATGGAGGCCGAATCCCAGAGCTACACGAAACCCTAGGAGGCACGCAACCCTAGGAGGCACAATCCTAGGTTTCCACGAAACCCTAGGTGGCTCAAACCCTAGGTGGGCTTATTAGGTTAACAACAAATTGAGATAGAATATATTAGAAACCCTAGGTAGCATGATAACCCATAAGTTGTATTACTAACCAATAGAATCTCATAAATATATTCTCTATTAAAACTTTTGATAAATATAAAAATACTCTTTCACTTTTGAAAATATTAAAATATTTTATTTCCCAAACTCATGCATCAACATTTATCATCCAAAGTTATAGGCTAAAGCTATAACTTTGAACATAAAATCTCTCGAATGGAATAGTTACCGAATGATGACCTATACTATCTAATCTTCACAAAGATCTTCAGTATACAGATCATCTCTTCATCTTGATCACAAAGACCCTCCATCCTGAGTCTTGTGTTATTTGAGGTAGATCTTGCTTGAAGCGATTTTCTTTAAAGTTATGACTGAGTAGCTATAACTTCCATGTAAACTTCCAAAGTTATTCCTGAAGTTGTTATAACTTTGTCTCACAGACTTTATCAAAGTTATACCTGAAGCTCTTATAACTTTGATCTTTCTTCTCATAATTGTTGCTAGTTATAATAAGACTAAAGCACACAATTACACGCATATGATATATCGAGTAAAGCACATTATCACGTAAACACATGTCATTATCAAAACTATAAAATAGGTCCAACAAATTCCCCTTTTTGATGATGACAAGTCTCTTATGATTTCTCTTAACATTGTGACTAAGTATGGTTCCCCCTCAACAAAACACTCCAAAGTTATAACAACTTTGATCGCAAGAACAAAACAACTTAGCCAAAGTTATAACTTGAAAGACTTTAAGAGATAACGAGTCTTGACAAGGAGCAAGCTTAAGCAAAGACTCAAATCATATCATTTCTTCCCCCTCTTGGCATCATTGAAAAGACAAGAACAAGTTTATAAAATGAGTAGAATAACATACTCCAAGGCAAGAAATAGATATGCAAAATACGCAATACTAAACGATATATATCAAGCAAAATAAAATATCAAATGTCAATAAAAACTACAAACCACAATAATAAGTATTAGTGCCAAATGGGCCGAATGGATAAGAGTATAAAAAGCCAAAATGGGCCGAATGGGTAAGTGGTTTAAGAAACAAACAAGCTAAGATAAGAAGATCAAGGCAAATTGGGTTGGCGAATGATATTGGGATCAATGTAACCGGGCCGGGTACGGTACTCAAGAGTAGAAAGACGATCAAGGCACGTCGACACATGATTAGCTTGGGCAGTGAGGCATACATCGAAGTTCCGAACCTTCAAAGAAAGAGCCTCCGTCGCATCATGAATAGTGTGCATACCCTCACGCATCTCCGAACCACTTTTCACCAATGCACCTCCTTGGCTCACCAAGAATTGCATCCAATCCCGTTGCCTAAACATTTCTTGTCGAATATCGACAACATTCCTCTCTAATTTGGCTAGGCAACCATCAACTCCCGTCATCCAAGACCTCAACTCACCACGCACACCCGACCCACCACGGTCACGGGTGGAGCTAGTGGTCCTTTCCCATAAACACATCCAACTTAGATTCAAGCCCCGAAAAAACAGTCACCACCGGTTTCACCATACCCGAACCACCCTTTGTCATAAACATCAATTCCGGACCACAAGCCTCCAATTTCATAAATTTCAAAAACGTATCACACATATCATCCTTTAAGGTAACACCATAATTATCCAAATCAACAACCCCTTTCGACTCAAGTAGCCGAGACACCCACATCCCATATGGTAAATCAAGGGTCGAATAAATTTTATCCTCGGTTACCGAAAAAGCAGTTTGAGAAATTCTAGAAAATACAAGGGAAGCAAGATTGACTCGGTTACCTTCCAACCAAATTTTCACAACCATCATCTCATAGCAAGCAATTTTATCCCGTCCTCCTCGACGCGGAATAACCGTGTTCCATAAAAAAATCAACATAAACTTCAATTTTGGGGACACATTCCCCGCCAAAACACAACTAGATAAAGTAGCCACATCATCAAAATACCGCTTCACCTCCAACTTAGCCGGGTCCGACAGTTCGTTCCATGACGTACTCGGGTCAATTTTGATTCCATCATCAGGAACCAAAAACAGAGTACAAAAATCAGCCATGGTGACCGAAACTGGTCGGCCATAAACAACGACATTCAAAACTCCAGAAGTTAAAGAACCAGAAGCGAAAAACTGAATTACCTCAATCGGATAAACTGGATCCGAAAAGCGTGACACGGTTTCCCATTCTTGAAAATTTAGAAAGTCGTTAAAAAATCCCAAAGCCTCATATTTTTCACACCAAGCTTTCGGATAACTACGACCTCCATGAATACCGTACTTAGCAACCCGGTTGACTAACTTTCGTTCATCTTTTGTTAAACAAAGCTTGTCAAGCCCGGATGCCGTCTCTTGAGGTGAAAAATCACGAAACAGTGTCCTTGGGTTCTCCTCCGGAATCGTGCCAACGGAATCCGAATGAGCTTCTTCTTGAACTCTCGTCTTTCCCTTATTTAATTTTTGTCTCTTAGTACCCTCAAGAACCGAACCCGACTCGTTTTGGGTCAAATTTGGTGTTTTTTGTTTTGGGTTAGGAGAAGGATTAGTGGGAATGCTAGGTTTTGGAGTTTTGGGGTTTGGGGTTTTTGGTAATTTTTGATCTTCTGGAAGCCATTGTTGAAGCTTGAAGATGTTTGGGTTGATTTTTTTTTTTTTTGTTTGTGCGTGCTGTGAGGAAGGGGAGAAAGAGAGAAAATTGGTGAAGGTTTTGATGGTGATGTATATTGATAGTGATAGGAGTAGGTAATTATGAAAAGTAGTATTGGGTTTTGGCTTTTTGTACTTGACACATAGGGTGTGCCGGCTCCTAGAGTCCTATTTCCTTTTTTTTTTTTTTTTTTTTTTGTTTATGAATTTGGGTAGGAAAAGGAATCTTAGGTAATTATTTTTGGTGATATGGTAAGGATAGAATTAGGTAAATAAAAAGATATGGTAGGATATTTGGTTGAGAATTTTCGACCAAATAGGGTACTTGGGTAGAATTTGAGTTCAATTAAGAAAGTGAATAAGATAGATTTTTGGCAAATATGTGGTCCATAATTCAATTTCCATAAAACACTTAATATGCAAGATACTTACGTAAAATATACGTCCTCCGTTCCATTTGATTGTATACGTTTGCTTTTTGGGCACTATTCATAAGTTAGAAGAATCGTTAATACAACTTCTAATATATAACATAAAAGATAGTCATGTGAGATCTTGTTTAAATTGTCTTACCGAGTACAATATTAATATCAAATTCTTATAATTTTTATTAATATGTAATTAAACATATAAACAAAACAAAATAAGCATTGACATACGTGATAAAGCAAACGTATACAACCAAATGGAACGGAGGAAGTATAATATTAAACACAAATATATTAGCAATGAAAAATGCGGACACAGTCATACAATCTCGTCTTATTCTAGCCAGTCACGCAGGTTCACAAAATAAATATGACGAATTTAATTGCTACTGATTAAACCAATTTCCAACCGCAAAATATCAAAACGTCTTCGCGCTAACGCCTTTGTTAAAATGTCAGCCCATTGATTTTCAGTACTACAAAATTCGAGTTTAATGTTGCCCTTTTCTACATGGTCACGTAAAAAATGATGTCTAATGTCTATATGCTTAGTACGAGAATGCTGAGCTGGTTTTTAGAAATAATAATAGCACTCGTATTATCACAAAATACAGGCATACAACCAACATTAAGACAGTAATCACATAGTTGTTGCTTTAACCAAAGTAGTTGAGAACATAGCAGTCCTGCAGCGATATATTCGGCTTCTGCAGTAGATAACGCAACCGAATTTTGCTTCTTTGAGCCCCAAGTAATTATGCATGGTCCAACAAACGTAGCGAATCCAGAGGTACTTTTTCTATCTAAAGAACATCCTGCATAATCTGCATCTGAATATCCTACTAGATCGAAATTACACTCAAGTGGATACCACAAATATAAATTAGATGTACCAATTAAATATCTCAAGATACGTTTAACTGCAATCATATGTGACTCTTTAGGACATGATTGAAATCTAGCACAGACACATACGCTGAACATAATGTCAGGTCTACTTGCAGTTAAATATAATAAAGAACCAATCATACCTCGATATGTAGTCTCATCTACAGACTTACCATTTTCGTCTAAGGTCAACTTTTTGTCAGTTACCATAGGTGTGTCCATTGGATGAGCGTTCTCCATACCAAATTTTCTGATTAGCTCCTTGACATATTTTTGTTGGTGAATCTTTATTCCTTCCTTAGTTTGTTGAATTTGCAATCCTAGGAAGAATTTTAATTCTCCCATCATGCTCATTTCAAATTCTGAGGTCATAAGATCTGAAAAATACTTGCACAATTTATTGTTAGTAGAACCAAAAATAATATCGTCTACATAAATTTGAGCAACAAGTAAATCAGAACCCTCGGATTTTAAAAATAGGGTTTTGTCGACAGATCCTCTTTTAAAATTGTTTTGAAGTAAAAATTTAGACAATCTGTCGTACCAAGCCCTAGGCGCTTGTTTCAAACCATATAAAGATTTATCGAGTTTAAAAACATGGTTTTGAAACTTGCTATTCAAAAATCCGGGAGGTTGTTCAACAAAAACCTCTTCTTCCAAATAACCGTTAAGAAATGCAGTCTTAACGTCCATTTGGAACAGTTTCATTCCTTTATGAGTTGCGAAGGCGATGAGCAAGCGAATAGCTTCAAGTCTTGCTACTTGTGCGAATGTCTCGTCATAATCAATCCCTTCTTGTTGATTATAACCTTGAACGACCAATCGAGCTTTATTATGAACTATAACTCCTGAATCATCCAATTTATTTCTGAATACCCATCGAGTACCAATCACAGTTCCATTAGAAGGTTGTGGCACAAGGTGCCATACTTTATTACGTTCAAACTATTGAAACTCTTCTTGCATTGCTACAATCCAATCGGATTCTGCAAGTGCTTCGTTGATGTTGATAGGCTCTATGGTAGACAGAAAGGAATAGAATGAACAAAAATTATTTAATGTTCGCCTAGTTTGAACTCCCTTATTCAAACTTTCTAGGATACTATCCATAGGATGAGAATTCTTATATTTCCATTTCTTAGAATTCCTAGGCTCATCATCATCTGATGAACTTTCACTTTCCTCAAATGATTCAGAGTCAAGATTGGTTCCCCCTGAGTTGGACTCTGGGGTTATAGCTAAAGTTGGTACAACTTCAGTTACAACATCTTGATTTGGGTTCAAAGTTATAGCATCATCAGCTATAACTTCAGTTTCCTTTCCCTTATTTTGAGAAGAGACATTCGTATCATCAAAAATTGTCTCAGTTCTCTTTTCAAGGTCATTTGCGGATTTATTAAGTTCATCATTGATTCCTTCAATAACTTCTTCATTGATATCTGACTTGTCTTCCCTTGAAAGGCGAAAGTCTGGATTATTCATGTCTTCTTCTTCATTCTGTTCAACTTGCTCAGGCACATTATCTTCATCAAATACAACATGAACACTTTCTTCTATGCACAAAGTTCTTTTGTTAAAAACTTTAAAAGCTTTACTATTATTAGAATAACCAACAAACACAGCTTCGTCACTTCGTGGATCAAATTTGCTTAAATTACTTTTTCCATTATTATAGACAAAATATTTACTCCCGAAGCAACGAAGGTGAGCTATATTGGGTTTTCTCCCTCTTAAAAGTTCATAGGGAGTCTTTTTTAGAATTGGTCTAATCATAACTCTATTGTGCACATAGCATGCAGTACTAATGGCTTCGGCCCAAAAGTTCTTAGGAAGGCCACTACACAAAAGCATAGTGCGGGCCATGTCCTCTAATGTTCGATTCATACATTCCACGGCACCATTTTTTGTGGGGTTCGTGGTGAAGAAAAGTTATGTCCTACACCATTCTCCCTACAATATTCTATAAAGGCTTGATTATCAAATTCGGTGCCATGATCCGTACGAATGGAAACTAAATTTTTATCATACTTGTTTTGGGCGAGCTTCATTAGTACCACAAACTCATCGAAAATTTCATCTTTAGTAAATAGAAAGATAGGCCATACATACCTTGAGTAGTCGTCGACTAGGACGAATACGTACCTTGATCCACCGCGGCTTCTAACTTTCATAGGTCCACACAAATCCATGTGTACCAACTCAAGTGGACGCTCTGTACTTACTACTCGTTTTGGTTTGAATGAAGATCTAACTTGTTTACAATGGGCACATGAGTCACACATCTTCTCTTGTTCGAATTTGATTGAGGGTAAACCCTCAACTAAATTCCACAATTTGAGTTTCTTTAAAATTGTTGGACTAATGTGTGCAAACCTCTTGTGCAACAAGCATGAATCATCCACCGTAACTTTCATGCACGAAAAGGAACTTGTAGTGACTTTGTTTAAATCAATCATATACACGTTCCTTTTACGTAAGCCTTCTAAGATAATAGTACTAGTACCTTCAATTATGATGCGACAAATATTTGAATGAAAAACGACTTTATTGCCTTTGTCACATAATTGAGAGATACTAAACAAGTTATGCTTAAGACCATCTACCAGATATACATTATTAATAGCATGTGAAGAAGATATACCAATCTTACCTACGCCGATTATCTTACCCTTCTTGTTGTCTCCAAAGGTGACCTTGCCACCGTTGAAGGGCTTTAGTGAAAGAAAAAGATTCTTGTTTCCGGTCATGTGTCTCGAACAACCACTTTCGAGATACCATAGATTATGTTCTTTCACTATTATCTGCAAGAGAATCAAATACAACTTTTAGGTACCCACGCTAAGTTGGGTCCTTTGTGGTTAGTGACTCTGTATATTTGATCTTTTCTAACCCATACCTGTTTAACAATTCTTTTCTTCTTAACATAGGGTTTTCTAGGTTTATTATAGTGTTTGTTATCGTTGCGACGCACATTAGGTTTAAATGTCTGCTTCTGATTCACATATGGTTTAGATTTTGAAGGTACGGATGTGTAATCGAAAGCTATGTCATAAAACCATCTGACCTCATTATTTCTAACCTCATCACGTTGAGGTTCAGGTTCAGACTCATTAACACTAGACACGTCATGTTCTTTAACAAAATCAGTTTGATTTTTGTTGTCGTTCACATATTTAACACAATTATCTTTAACATGACCGTTGGGACCACAATAATTGCAAATCAGATATTCTGAAAGATTGACATACTTCCTTCTTCTGAAATCACGGTCAGAAGGAGAGGATTTGCATTTATCATGGTCTCTACGACTATAGCATTCATGACCTAGACCCATCTTCATGTTATTGTTAGACTGTTCGGTAAGGAAGTCTAAGACCTTCTGACTTCCTTCCCATTTATCATGAACTTTTCGTGCATGTAGGAGCAATTCCTTCAAAGACTGAATTTCTTTTTAACATAACGAATGGTCTACATTCGAGTCTTTGGAGGGATTGTTCTTTTTAAAGTTTTCACGAAAATCGTTAAACCGTTTGTTCAAGATAAAGTTCTCCTCATTATGTTGAATTTTGGCTTGGGAGAATTCAGCCTTTATATCTTTCAATTGCTGAGAGAGAAAAGCATTTTCTTTCTTGTGATCAATGATAGCAACTTCCTTTGCCTTAACTTCAGATTGTAAAAGCTCATTGACTTTCTTCAATTCTAAAGTTATAGCTTCATTAGCTATAACTTTGGCTTGAAGATGTTTAATGTTGAGTTTTAACTCTGAAATTATAGCTTCATTAGCTATAACTTTAGACTCAAGAGCTTCTTTCTCAACATTTGTCATGTCTGAAGTTATAGCTGAAGTTGCCATAACTTTAGACTTGAGCTTTTTCGCTTTGGCCTTTAGAAGTTGGTTTTTCTCAGCAATATCAAGAATTTGTTCTTTAAGATCTTTTAATTCAAGACTCTGTTCATGACAATGATCTAAGGTTTCCTCAAAGTACTTAATTAAAGACTTCTTAGATAAATTCTTAACTTGCTTTTTAAGTTCAAGATGCCTAACCTCTTCATCATCTTCTGAATCTGGTTCTGAATCTGAGTTGCCAACAAGACACATCTCGGATTCACTTTCATTATCAGCGTCAGAAATTAGGTTAAGACTGACGTTGCTCAGACACAGGTTGGCGACCTCTTCTTCCTCTGACTCGTCGTCTTCTGTGTTAAGATCTCCCCAGCAATAAGCCATCATAATTTGCTTGAATTCCTTCTTGGTTTTGTCTCGTTGATTTTTGTCTTTGATTTTCTTCCATGTGGGGCAATCCTTGATCATGTGATCATTATCCCCACATTTGAAGCAACCACGACTTGAGAGAGACCCTTTTGACTCAATTGGCTTCTTGTAAGATTTAGTGTTATTGTTAAACGTTTTCCCTTGTGGTTTATTAAATAATTTTTTGTTAAAACGTCTAGCAAATAACACTGTTTCATCTTCAAGATCCGAATCTTGTTTTTCACTAGACTCGGCTTGTAAAGCCACTTTTTTACTATTACTATCATTTGCCTCATCTTCATCAAGAGTAATCTCGTGAGCCATTAGGGTTCCGAGTAGCTCTTGATAAAATAGGTTAGATAGATCTTTACATTCCTCAATTACCGTTACCTTAGGTCTCCATCGTTTAGATAGACTTCTAAGGATCTTCCTGGCAATTTCCTCGGAGTCAAAAGTTTTTCCAAGATTTTTTAATTCATTAATGATACTAGAGAAGCGAGTGGACATGCTGTCAAGCGATTCATTGTGTTCCATAGAGAACAATTCGTATTTTCACATTAGTAATGCAATACGTTGCTTCTTGACAACAGTTGTCCCCTCATAGGCTAACTCTAGACCATCCCATATTTCCTTGGCAGTAGAACTAGATGAGAAATGATCAAATTCAGTATGAGTCATGCCGTTTTGCAACAGACTGATAGCCTTTGGATTTTTCTCAGCTTTCTTTTAATCTGCCTCAACATAGTCATCTTCTTTCTTTTCGATGCGAGTGCCATTAACAGATCCAAGCATGATCTTATTAGGGCCATTCTTAATGATTAACCAACATTCCCAATCGTTACCCTTTATGAAATGGGTCATCATATTTTTCCATAAACTGTAGTTCTTCCCATCGAATACGGGACACTTCAGATGTTTGGAATCCATTAAAATAAACTTAAATGCAGCGGAAAATAAAAAATAAAAATAAATAAAATGGATCAGACTCCTTGCTGTAACGCAATCAAGAGCACGAGGCTCTAATATCAATTGTAGAGTCTGTTGATCGAATACGAAAGAGGGGGGGGGGGGGATGAATTGAGTATCAAAAACTAGCCACACCTTTTCGATTTATATGATACGTAATTAATTATTTGATCTTATGAATTAAAATCAACTAATTAATCAAAGTAAGCGTAAGTAACAAAATAACGAAAAGTAAAGAGAGTAGAGAGAGTAGAGAGAGGCACACGGATTTTTGAAGTGGTTCAGTTTCACACGTTGAAACCTACGTCCACTATTCTCGATTAATAATTCTTAGTACCTTTCTACGGATTACAAAAATTATCAACCCACTCGTATAATCAACACTATGATTATACTCAAGGTGAGTATCGCTAAATATTCTATATTATCTTACGTTAATAAGAAAGTACAATATAACTTACACAGTTTCTCGTTAAAGAATTGTAAGATTATGTGATGTACTATTATCCAATAACGTATTTCACGCGAGCGATTGATAATAATTGATGCACGACTCTTTTGAAAAAACAAACACTAAAAATAATAAATATTTTGCTCAAGGTTTGCTTTAAAACGATTTTGGAAAATCAACACAAGTAGTATGTGTGTCGTGTAGTTCTTGTGTATTTCGTGTATTTCAGCAATAAGATGTGAAGTAGTATTTATAGTAATAGAAGCATAGTAGATCTAAAACCCTAACTTAATATTTAAGAAAGATATTTATCTTTAATATCATAAAATAATATTTCCTTTATATTTTAGAAATACCTTTATCTCAAAATATTATTTGGTTTATCTTTTAGAAATATATTTATCTTTAATATCTCAAAATATTGTTGTAAAGATATAGTATAATCCTAGATTAAGGTAAACAAGGCAAACAACCCTATGGAGGCCGAATCCCAAAGCTACACGAAACCCTAGGAGGCACGCAACCCTAGGAGGCACAATCCTAGGTTTCCACGAAACCCTAGGTGGCTCAAACCCTAGGTGGTCTTATTAGGTTAACAACAAAATGAGATAGAATATATTAGAAACCCTAGGTAGCATGATAACCCATAAGTTGTATTACTAACCAATAGAATCTCATAAATATATTCTCTATTAAAACTTTTGATAAATATAAAAATACTCTTTCACTTTTGAAAATATTAAAATATTTTATTTCCCAAACTCATGTATCAACATTTATCATCCAAAGTTATAGGCTAAAGCTATAACTTTGAACATAAAATCTCTCGAATGGAATAGTGACCGAATGACGACCTATACTATCTAATCTTCACAAAGATCTTCAGTATACGGATCATCTCTTCATCTTGATCACAAAGACCCTCCATCTTGAGTCTTGTGTTATTTGAGGTAGATCTTGCTTGAAACGATTTTCTTTAAAGTTATGACTGAGTAGCTATAACTTCCATGTAAACTTCCAAAGTTTTTCCTGAAATTGTTATAACTTTGTCTCACAGACTTTATCAAAGTTATGCCTGAAGTTCTTATAACTTTGATCTTTCTTCTCATAATTGTTGCTAGATATAATAAGACTAAAGCACACAATTACACGCATATAATATATCGAGTAAAGCACATTATCACGTAAACACATGTCATTATCAAAACTATAAAATAGGTCCAACAGATTCACATATTCGCTCCACCATGTGATAACTCGACCAAAAGTCTTAAGTCCCCTTTCAAGTGGGTTGGATGTGGTTGATTTGGTATCCACTTTTACACGTACCATTACTGTCTGAACCCTTGCTAAATTATGAAATGGCAGGTTGCCTTGCCCATTGTAAATACGTTTTGTCATGCTATGGGCCTATTCAATTCGTTTGTAAGTAGCGTCAGGTGAAATAAATTCATCAAGAGTTTAAGCTGTTACAAGATGATCACTTGAAGTTATACGTTAGCCGAAGTATGATTAACTTAGACAGCAATCAATATATCGTAATAAAACAGAATCCTACATTTACATTCACTACAAAACAAACTCGGGAAACTAACGGAAAAAATCCGTCAGAAACACCAAAATTCCGTCAGTAAAGTCAATTACTGACGGAATTTCCGTCACTAACGTGCGTCACTTCAATTCGTAACATAAACTTGACTTCTGACGAAATTTCCGTCAGTAAATGTGTTTCTGACGGTTTACTGACGGATGATTCGTCAGCCAATTTAACTGAAAAGTCAAGATAAACTTGACCGTACGGACGGAAATTCCGTCAGTAAAGTCAAGATTATCTTGAGTTACTGACGGAAATTCCGTCAGTACAGTCAAGATTATCTTGACTTCTTGACAGAAATTCCGTCAGTACAGCCAAGATTTTCTTGACTTTACTGACGGAATTTCCGTCAGTATTTAATATAGCAGTGGCTGGATACAGCAGCCTGCTGTCCAGCCACAATGCGTATTTTGCATTGTTTTAAACGGTGAAAATTTCAACAAAACCTGGAATACAGAAAATACATTCATCCACCGCAAAGCGGTAATTCATACTCATACTCACATTCGTCCACCGTCAGTTAATTTTACCGCCATTGAATTTAGTCAACGCGCCATTTTTCACTGACGGTTACTGACGGAGTTTCCATTAGGGCTTGTTTTCCGTCAGTAATCCGTCAGTTTCCCGAAATGTTTGACGGATTAATTTTTCTGTCAGAATAGCCGTCAGTTTGCCGAGATATCCTTGTAGTGATAAGGGCATCGACATTCATGTATGTATTCATTTAATAAGTACAAAGCAAATTTATATAATAAGCTTTATCTAAGAATCATTCAAGGTGGGGGTAGCCGTGCTTTGACCACTAGAAGAGTTACAATATTTAAAATTCTCGGTGTCAGTCCTCGTAAAGGTAGAGTCATAAAAGTTCCAATCAGCTAAGTATGTTGGTTTGGAGGTTATGGTATTGACTTCTATATCCCCAGTCAGCATTGCCAAAGCCCTGGACATTGTTGGGTGGTCTCTTGGCGCAGTTTGGGTGCATACAAGAGCAATTCTTATCACTCTTATCACCTCTTTCTCGTTGAATTCCAACAATCTTTTATCGACAAGATCCACGTATTGATTGTTTTCATGACTATGCCAAGCCTATATAAGTAGTAGAATTGAGTGGGATTAGTTTGATCCACAATTCTAAAGAGAAGGTAAAGTTAACATATATTTTTCGTTATTTCGTCTAATAACTTTCAATTAACATGGAGAACATATATGTGAATAAAGAGAACTGTAGTGAACATAGTGGTGATGAGTTCCTAAAACAGGAGTAATGTACAGCTAACATAACCAATCAAGAAGATACATTTTTTCTCTCTCCAAAGTGGAGTCAGAATTGGGTCTTCCGCTCACAACCTCAAGTGCAACGACACCAAAACCAAACACATCAACCTTATCTGTAA
The DNA here is from genome assembly GCA_022085475.1 of Heliosperma pusillum. Lineage (NCBI taxonomy): Eukaryota > Viridiplantae > Streptophyta > Magnoliopsida > Caryophyllales > Caryophyllaceae > Heliosperma > Heliosperma pusillum. The sequence continues at coordinate 28,664 of JAIUZE010016664.1, forward strand.
GTTGGCCTCGCATGGCATACTCAGGTGCAAGGTACCCACTGTAAAAGAGAATATAGTAGCAAAAATGAGAGAGCGCAAAAACAGAGCAAAAAAACAGACATTTTGCTTCTAATTACAAATCTATGTTCCTTAGAGTTACAAATTGCTCCATATGTTAAGACTCGAAAGTTGGTAGAGAAAAATTTAAAATTATATGGTTAAGGTGAGGTAAAACTGTAAAATAAGGATATATAACAATCAAAACTTCACGAAAAATTAACTCAAACTTTCAAAGACATTTGACCTAGGACCTCTGATAGATCATAAACTAAAATACTCCATACAAACTAGTAAATAGTTTTTTTTACGTTTTCTATAAAAAAACCATATATACTCTTTATGTCCTTTTGTTGTTAAGGGGTGGTACTGCTGGACGTGTACCTCGTACACTCCTAATCAGCCCATGGTCAAATGTGGGTTCATGTCAAAGTGTTAAAATGATGATATTTTTTTTCATGTTTTGGCTTAACTTGAAGTGTTGACGAGTCGTATCAAAATGGACGCGTTGTTAAAGTGAAGTGTCAAACAGACATAACTATGTAAAATACATAAAGAGTATTATTTTTGTTTCCTTATGTAAGCATCTATGTTACTTTGACACTTCAATTTGACTATTTTGGGCATAAAACTACAAGAATCTTACATTGTTCCAGCAACACGGTGCTTATGTGAGTCTTTTTGTCATCATATAACTTTGCTAAACCAAAGTCTGATATTTTGGGATTAATATCAGTGTCAAGAAGGATATTACTAGCCTTGATGTCTCTGTGCACAATGCGGACGCTTGAATCTTGATGAAGGTAATTAAGACCTCTTGTGACACCTAAAGATATCTCTAACCGCTTGGTCCAGTTAAGGTGTAGGGTGTCGTCTCCTGTTTGATAAATAAGTGATTAATGCAAATACTAAAAGTTTCTATCTGATGTCTTTGATAGTCTAAATTAGGACAGTAGAGCAATAAACAAAAGTGGTCATACCAAATAAGGTTTGTGATCGGGTTGTCGCGTACCCTAATCAAAGATAAATAACCCAGACTAGGCTAACAACAAATTAATGTAATTAGGGAAGTAAGGGGTCGATCTCGGGGAGACGGGAGATACTTGTGAATAGTTATGGTTAGAACTCTAACTTGTATGATTGTCACAATGGTTATTACTAATGCTAGAAAACTAAAACAATAATTAATTACTCAATATAGAAAAGGATCTAGGGAAGTAGGTTCACACATGTAGATTAACATATTGATGGAATTGGATTTAGGATATGCAAATAATTCATTGTGAGTTCGTAAGAATGATGTGTTCATTACAATTATAAATCAGATGGTCTAGCAGGCTTTTAGGCGATTTACTAGGTCTTAATCTACCATGTCATGCTTTGTCTATTCAATTCACGTATTTCTACCTTGGAAAAGAATTCCATTTTAGTCAATGATTTTGGCCAAAAATCGTCAACTATCGTTATAGTCCAAACATGCATAGACACAATGTTTTAAAAGCACAATTTATTTTATCCAATTATCATCTTTTAATCAATCTAACATGGCTATCCTACACCCTAGAAAAACGACTACTTATGCATGATTAACAATGAAAGGAAAACTAAGATTATAAAACTAAAAATGGTAAACATGATAAAGGGAAATACTAAAAGAAAATGAAACTATGATGTAAAAACAAGAATAAGGATTACCGGAAAGGATGAGCAAAGATTGAAATGGAATAAGAACTTGAATAGGAAATACAAACCCGAAAACTTGAGTTCCAATTACAAGTAGAACTGTGACACCCTCAAATTTGCGGAAAGAAAAAAAATAATTTAAATACATAATGAAGGGTGTCATAAATAAAAAGGTTCATTACAAAAGCAAATTAATATTATGCATAAGAATTATACAAGACGGGAGACATATCTCCCGTATAAATACGGAAATAAAAGAGTGTATAATAATATACAATCTAAGAACCGAATATGGGTCCAAGGTAAATACTTCGCTCGCTAGCTCGTCAATGTACCCAAAGTATGCATCACCACCGGTTCGACCGCATTAAATATAAACACGGAAGCCACAGTCAGTGGGGAGTAACTCCGAGTCCTCCCAGCCACGAAATGTCGAGTTTAATGAAACATGAAAAACATAAAAGCAATGTATATATAAAATACAAAAC
>JAIUZE010016665.1:0-21863 GCA_022085475.1 Heliosperma pusillum
AAGAGACTCAAAAGATTATGGGTTGATATCTAAGTTCCAAGGATGAATCTTATTTATAATTATAGGATCACCCTAGCTTATGATAATTTTATGATATGACACAATATACCTATTTATACGTAATATATTTACCACACTTGTATTATATTTTAATGTGGGACAAATAACTTATTAAGTAGTACACCATAAAAATTATTACTTATATAGGATATTTTCCTAAATTTTCTAAATTAAGTTTGATTATGTAAATTTCACTATTGTGGAATTAATAATACAAAATTTTAAAGGTTCATTAAACCAATACTTAAGAGACTAAACGACTCCTATTTATTATCATACTTAGTATATATATTTTCCAGAAATACATTATTTTTCAATGTGAGACTAATAACACATTAAGTAGTTTATCATCAAAATTATTATTTATGATAATTTTCTAAATTAATTTTTAATAATGTAAATTTAACTATTGTGACTATTATAATTCCATTTTGGTAAGAGTTATCCAAAACAATGATTAAGAGACTTAAAAAATTGTAGGTTTATACCGAAATTCAAGGATGACTCATATTTATAAACATATGATCACCTTATATTATAATAATTTTTCAATGTGGGACAATTTACAATTTATAAGTAATATATTCACCACACATACATTATTCTTCAATGTGGGACTAATAACAAACTAAGTATTACACCATCTTTTTTCATATAATATTTATTTCTTAACTGTTACTAAACTGTTATATTAATATTAGAATAATAAAAAAAATATTTTAAATGTCATTTATTAAATTTTTAAAGTAATTTATTAACATAACAATATAAAAAAATAGTTTAAAAGCTCGTGCGATGATCATATTTATGATCACTCCACTTTATGATAATTTTTTAATGTGGTACAAATTTTGATATTTATACGTAGTATAAATTCACAAGTCACGTTACCTACATTGTTTTTTTCAATGTGGAACAAATAACACATTAAATAGTTTACCATCAAAATTATTATTTATGATACTTTTCTAAATTAATTTTTAATGATGTAAATTTCACTATAGTGAAAATTATAATACAACTTTTAAGAGTTTTGTAAAACAATATGTAAGAGGCTCAAAAAATTTTGGGTTGAAACTTTAGTTCCAAATATGATTCCTATTTGTAATCATAAGATCACCCACCTTATGATGATTTTCTGATGTGAGACAATTCTACTATGTATAGGTAATATATTCACCACAACTACATTAATTTTCAATGTATGACAAATAATATACTAAAAATTACACCGAATATGTTCAAATAATATGAGTTTCTATACTTTTCAGGGTTTTTTTTCACCACGAATTTAATTATATTATGTTCATAATTTTTTTTTACAATACTTCAATTTTTTTAATAATACCTTTTAAAATTAATTTTTGATGATGTAAATTTAACAATTGTGAAGATAATAATAGACAAACTTTTAAGAGATCTCTAAGACAATACTTAAGAGATTTAAAATATTTTAGCTTGTTATATAAGGTCCAAGAATGATTCCTATATTTAATCATAGGATCACCCACCTTATGTTAAATTTATGATGTGGGACAATTTTACTATTTATACATAGTATATTCATCACATCTACAAACTTTTTTAGAGATCTCTAAGACAATATTTAAGAGATTCAAAATTTTTGGGTTGATACATAAGGTTTAAGGATGACTCCTATTTATAATCATAGGATTACCCACTTTATTATTTTTTCAATGTGGGAAAATTCTATTATTTATATGTAATATTTTTAGCACATCTACATTATTTTTCAATGTGGGACAAATAATAGTTATGAATTTAACTTTTATTTAAAGAGTTTCTAAAAAGTTGAAAAGTTGATAATATTATTAGGAAAATAATTAATTTAAAAAATATAATCAAAATTTAAGAGTTTAACCATAACTTGGAAAATATATGTATGAATATAATGTTGAAAAGTTGATAATATTAAAATTCAATCTTTATATAATATAATATATTTTATTTAATATTTAATTAGCCTAATAAAATTATGTGTAAGGTAGTTTTATCAATAAAAAATAAAATAGTGTTTTGAAATAGTTGGAAACTCTCTCGTTGCCTGAAAAAAGCCTCTTTTATATATATACTAGATTTCATGCCCGTGCGATGCACGGGTTTACGTTAATATCATTTTCGTAATTTTCCTATAACAGTTAACTTATAAAAATAATTTTTTGAAGTTTTAAGACTATAATATAATATACTCCGTAATTTTAAAAAAAATAATATTGATATATTGATTCAGCTTATTGTATTTTAAACATATGTTACCAACCTTATCGCACCTTCTTCTTGTTTCTTATGTATATACAAATTCCTACCTTGCGTTTTTGTTATTTTACTTTTCATAATCTATAGTGTTATTGAAATTTGATATAAAGGACTACGGAGTATATACAAATGGCCGGGACCGAGGGAGTGCCTTTTAAATCATTTATATTCATTATAGGCAAAGTAGTATTCTCTTTCATTTATTATTTGTATAAGTGTTTTACTTATGTTAAAATTAATATTTCCCATACTTAAAGTAGTATGGTTTGTTTAAACCGGGTCTCCAATGTCACTCTAACTCCTACTTACATGCAATAATCACATTGATATACCAGTTGCTTCATGGAGTATATGAATATTTCATAGATATAACACTTGTTTACATAAATTGATGTGCATATATTTCTTAGTTCTTACTATATGTACCCAAATAGAAGTAGGTCTTATTACGTACATAGGAGGGTGCTCGTGCTGGTACCTGTTGATGATTTTTTTTATAGAGTTGCATGTAAATCTATAAAAATTTGTACAAATTTAATTTAATTTTTAATTTACGTAGAATTGAGCCACCGTACGCAAGCTAACCTTTTGGAAGTTCTCGCTTCAGTTTATACACAAACACAATTAAGTTTTGTGCCAAGGAATATCATCAACCGTCATTTTATTGACATACCACAATTTCATATTTGGGAATTAAGTATAAATAACCTATAACAAAAACAAATGTACTTCATAAGAACATAAGTTTATGTGAGTGATTTTATACAAAAGGATGGTCTCCTTGAATAAGATTGACGTTAAAATATAGCTTGTCTTAACCTAAGTGTAATTATTTGGTAAGACGGTCTTATACATTAAAACGGTCCTTTTGTTTAAAAATATCAGTGGACTTTATACAAAAGAACGGTTTCACAACAATAATAAAAAATCTAAAATTTGATACTCCCTTCGTTTTTCTAATGATCTTCTCATTTACAACGGTTATAAGCAAGACTAATTGTTAGTAAATATATGTAAGGTATATTTTAATAAAGTGGGAACATCATAGGAAAACAGATGGAGTATAGAAAACATTATAATTCTTCATCGTACATAGAATAGGAATCTATGTAGCATTGGTTGTATTTGTTGTATAGTTGTTACCTTTTATTTGTATAATAAAAACCGTATAAACTCCACGATAATGTCAACATAATTAACCTGCAAAAGAAAAATAAAGAGGTCAATATCAATATTTCCTACTCCGTATTATAATAAAGTCACAATGAAAACTGCAAACAATAGCAAAATTAAATGCTAAAAAAATTCACAAATTTAAGATCAAAATATTTAGGTGTACAGAAAAATTAAGAACATGTTTTTGTTAAGAATGCATTGAGATCGTTGTTGACTATTTATACCAATATGCTAAGGCAAGAGTTTAAATTATAGTCCACATTGGTTGTTTGCTACGTATATCAAACAGAGAACTTGATTCAAACGCAATCATTCGTAATAATATAGGAGATATTAATTTATTAATAATTAATTACATACTCCGTAATATATATTTTAAAATCAAGTGGTTTGTAAAATTTGGAGATTAATATAGCTTGAATGTCTTTCACGAAAGTTGGTGTCTCTATAATCGCTCGAAAAAAGCTTCCTTTAATAATATAGATAGATATATTGATTTCACTAAGATTTTAATACTTCATATGTCTCAGTAATTTAAACTATTAACTGAGACGGTAAGAGTAAAATAGCTAACTCAACACCGATTATAAAAGGAAATTAACTAATGAAAATGTCGGGAATTTGCACACAATCAACCCTTCAACTCGTATCAAAAATTGAAAATTCCCCCAATCGAAGCACTTCAATTTTAATATAATTTGAGAAGAAGAAGTTTTATTATTATTGCTTACTAATATGAAACATATACAACCATATCATCAATTATATTCAAAATCAATACTTAAAAGATATCTACTTGAAATTAAGGGAGATATTAAGATCATGCAATTGCTTTATATTTTCTTCATTCCTATTTATTTCTCAACGATGTCATATATATGTAGTGCAAATATGGGTCCTTTTTTACCCCTTAAGAATTAAGATTATGGTTTTAGCTTATAAGGTTGCTCAACATGCACTAAAATCCCCCCATCTCGATCATTTATTTGTCTTTAATTAAAGTACCTCTCACAAATAATATAAAATATAAACAAATAAATAAGACGACGGAGGGAGTAACATTTTACAATAAAGAATCATTGACATGCCATGATTAAGGTGAAGTAAGGTAAGTAAGTACTCCATAATATGACTATACGAGTACCCTATGCTAAATCATCACCATACATGTTACGGAGTACAACAGATTATAAATTATATTGCGATGAATAATGTGTGATTATTTGGGATCATAAGTTGCATGTAGGTTTTCCTAAGGCAAATAGGCTATTTTTAATTAACTATAATTTTTTACAATCTTTTTTTGTGTTATGAAGTACGGAGTACGGAGTATCATAGTATCAAACTTCCAGTTTTTTTACCTTAGCCTTTTGGGGGTGGTGATGAATATATATAACCTAAGTGCTTAAAATTTCCTATAATAATCTACATTAGTGTTATATACTCCTAATAGTAACCCACATTAATTCTGAATTTTTTGCCAAAGTAGGGCTCATCCTACAACTATTTACCAAAATAAGGCGCGTTTGAAACTATTTACCAAAAATGGGTCCACGTCATCAATTTTCGCCTTTTTATTTTTTTTAAAATTTTTTAATACATCTCGCTCTCCGGGAGAGCGAGATGCTTCAGCGTCAAATTCCAAAACCTTCTGCCAATCTAATATACGCCTTCTTCATCTTCTCGCTGTCCCGCATAGCGAGAAGGTAGTGAAATACTGAAATCAACACCTTCTCGCTCACCCGTATAGCGAGATGCTACTGCATCTATTACTTACGCAAGCAGCCCCCCTTCCCCTTTTCCCCTGTCATTTAGCCTAAAATTCATATAACAAAGTTGCTTTGTTAAGACATAAGAGTTAATCATAAACCGTTTCATAGAAGTTGATAAATTTGATGTTCATACAAGCTAATTGTTTTAAATTAAAACAAAACCAAACGTAATTGTCTTAAACTAAAACGAAACATAATTGTCTTAAAATAGAACCAAACATAACCAAAGTTTCATCATATACTATCTATTCTTGACGACGACTTTTCCCCTTCTTTCTTGCCCTTGACGTTGATGGTCTTTCCTCACTCTCTTGGGTAAGTTGCCTACGAGTATCTAAATGGCGAAAGTCGTATCGTGGAGGGGATGGTGGTCTTGGCTCTTCATAGTTGACAAGATGTGCTTGATTGGTGTGACGCAAGACATTAAGTGAGCATTGTCGCATGCTTTCAATCAATGTGCAATGATTCAAAGGGACATCGTCCGGCATATCCTTAAGCATTGTTGTCGCCGTGTTGTAGTTGTATATGTTGCTCTCGGTCTACATTTTATAAATCGTCAACATTAGAAAAATAAATAGTCAAGCGAAATAAATATAATTGATATAAATTGAAATAAATAAAAATGACTTACTAGCAATTGATAATCGGCGGCGGTAGGGTAGTAATAGTGATAATCCGTGTAGTCTTCAACGACTTGGCTACTATGGGGAGCAATGCGTTGACGAGTGATTGGGGTGTACCATTCGTAGTACTCATTGTCCCGGCTCATTAACCCGGAGTATTGGCTTCCCCCTTGAACTGTTTTGCGCATACGGTTTTCCCATTGGATTATGTACTCCCTATGTAGTTGAGCATAGTTTGTTGTACTATTCCCTTGTCGACTAACATCATGCAAAGGGATAGAAGTATTGCATTGTTCGGGGATGTTTTGATCCCAACCAAATTGTCGCATACACCTATTTGGAAGATGCCATTCCACCATTTCAAAGCAAATCATGGGAGCAATTACATACCATTCCTCTTGGTTCTCCAAGCATCTAGGCGATACATGTTGGAGGACATTTTGTGTGTATGGTACCCAAACAAACTCCGACTCAACCATTCTATCAAAAAGGTCCCTCAACACGCTTAGCCCTAGCCTATGGTCTTTAAATGAATGTGCTATCCTAAGCCATTTACATCCCAAAGGATGTGAAATCCGAAGGTGTGAAATTGAATTGAGTGGTCATTGAGGCTCTAAGTAAAGAAATTTTAGCTCCCCAATCCGCTTCAACAAGTGTCCTTTTGTGTTTGACAATGAAGGATTTATTTAAGTTAGGATGATCAATGGGAGGAGCATCAACAACACAAGAAGGTAAATGCGGACCTTTGTAAGTGACTATAGTAAAAACATCTTTAGTGACATCTTTTTGAGACGCTCTTAAAGTCCACATGCAAGGAGTTGGCTTTCTACCACATTTGTATGTAACTGTGGTAGATTTTGATTTCGCGGTTCGAAAAACTTGATTCCTCTCGATATGATATTGTCGGACAAATTGTGATAAAATAAGTTTGTTGTTAAACCTTTGGCCAACACAAAATTCTCCACCTTTAACAAATTCAACATAAACCCCATCTATCCATCTATTAACAAATTGTTCGTTAATAGCATGAAGCCTAGTAAACTCCCCACTAGGAGCGGAAGGTGTAACAAGATCTTCACCACCATCATCATCTTCCACCTCATTTATCAAAATATCATCCTCATTTTCTTCAAACTCACCCTCATTTAGATTTACATCATATTGATGTTGATCAACACTATTCGCACTTAAAGAGACACAAAACATGGGATCCTCTCCCCTCATTACTTGACTTAACATGTTTGTAAAAGTTAAATTACTTTCAACGGAGGAAGGATTAGGAATAAAATTAGATGGTTGGATTGGTGTCAAGTCAATAAACAAATCCATAGAGGCCGCATTTGAATGATATACACTAGCCCATAACGCCCTTAAACCTCGGGCATTATCTAAAGACAACAATTTATACCCTTTTACACTAGGATACTTCATCTTAATTTTCAAAGCAAATTCACTACCATCAACCTCTAATTCATCACAAATTAAAGAACAAACTTCATTAAAGCTTTGATTGCTACTAACAAACACAAAAAATTGTTCCCCACCTTTATAAGCTATATTCTCTCCTTCAACCATTATCTCACCATTACAATAACAACACAAAGGGTAATTGATTTTCTCCATTTCAATTTTTGCACAACTAAGCAATTGATTAAAACAACCTAAGCAAAGATAAATAGCTATGAAATCAACTACTTAAACCGAAATTTACCTAATATGCAAAAGGGGAAATACATATAATCAATTATAAATTGAAATCTAATTGCAATGAACAAGAGTTTCACAATTGTAAAGGAATGTCATTACCTTATAGTGTGGTTGAAAGAAATGAAGGAGTGATTTGGGTGGATTGGGATTAGAGAGTGAGAAATTCGATTTTTAGGGTTTGAGATTTTTTTTTTCTAATATTGTCGAGTAAATGAATGGGGGAAGGGGGAGCTGTTTTCTTAAGTTATATGTGCTGTAGCATCTCGCTCTCCGGGAGAGCGAGAAGATGTTGGATTTTCTACTATCTCGCTATGCGGGACAGCGAGAAGATGAAGAAGGCGTATATTAGATTGGCAGAAGGTTTTGGAATTTGACGCTGAAGCATCTCGCTCTCCCGGAGAGCGAGATGTATTAAAATTTTTTTTAAAAAATAAAAAGGCGGAAATTGATGACGTGGACCCATTTTTGATAAATAGTTTCAAACGCGCCTTATTTTGATAAATAGTTGTAGGATGAGCCCTACTTTGGCAAAAAATTCATTAATTCTTCTCTATAATTACATAAAGCTCGGATATCTTGAGCGACATTAGAGAATATGGCTTTTGCAAAGGAGTTTGAAACTTGAAAGTACTATTGTGAAATGACCCGGGCAACGCTCAAGCGTGAAATCTAATACAGAGTATTACATAAAAGATCTTTTCGAGGGTATTAGAGAGTCAAATTCTGTAAAAGACTTTCAAACAAATATTAAAGAGACCACTTTTGCAAACTACATTCTAACTGTTTTGCAACTTTTACAAAATGGTATTTGGATGCGATCTGAAAGAAACATTACGGCCTTACACTTTACTCGGGCATCCATCTTCACTCAGAATAGCAATTTACACAAAAGTACCAACATTAACAACATTGTTCGTCACATACACATCAATATAAGCATACATAACTTCAAAAAAAAAGGCAATTGAAAAACAAAATAGCTGGTGTTAATTTCAGCAGCACTGTTATTCATTCAGGAACCATTCCGCAGGTGGCAGGCCACCATTTCGGTTTAATGGACTCAACTTTGACATCCTCACATCCTTATATTGCGAGTTCACCGGATTTTTTAAATGCTTCTTCCAAACACAGAAGACCCAAACCTCGGGATCCAAGTGCAGTAGTTACAGTCCCAATCTTCTTACTGGATGAAGGGCCACCCACTGTTGATCCTGGAGCGACTTTTTGCCCTACTTCTGCAAAAGACTAAAACAAATGAATACAGTTCCAACAAAATAACTCAAAAAATTATGAATATTTCCAATGGTTAGTTCACCTTTGCCATTATCGTCGACAAACTTTATAAAGAAGCAAACGTTTTCGGATTACACCTCGATGGTGTGTTCGAGCCACCAGTTCTTGTCCCACGTAACATCCCTTGTCAAAACTTATAGCATTCAAGCCTGCAAGATTGTATTCAAGTGAGACTGCTTCACCTGAAAATTAAACTGAAAATTCATGTTTGAGTTACAGTCATGCCACCAGATGAGCCAGTAAAGAGGAGAAAGACAGATGTGAAAATTCATGTTTGTACGAGTCTGTCTCATATGAGACCAACCTGATTACTCTTTAATACTGAGTAGTTGACACTTATAAAAACAACTGTGTAATTAAGGATGTCCCAGAATAATGTGCGATGATTTGGTAAAGAAAATACCTTTTGGGATCTCGTTTGGGCTTTCTGCAATCCCTTGCTCTAATCTCCATAGAAGATAGTTCTCTTCACTAGTTTCTTTGTCTGCTTCGACCAATGGAGCTGAAATAACCAATCAACATCTACAAAGCTGAATCTTTTTTCACAAATTTATAAGGGTACAAAGAATTCTCCTTCAATAAAATGGATCCCAGTAGTAAGCACTAGTACTCACGTGGGGTTCCGGAAGGAAATATTCCTCTGAAGCCTAGACAATCGAGCCTGGGATTTTTGAACCATTGCCACCCTCCTTCACTACCCTGTGAAGATGACATGGCCGAGCTACCAACGTTGCCACCCCAACCAACACCGGCAGACTCTGGCTCTTCTACATATGATTTATCAGACAAGTCTCCACCATAACGCTACCAGCAACAGAAGTCCGTCCCCAGATGCTCAATGTCAACTTTAGATCGTAACCGGTATCTATAATATTATAATTATGCAAAATATCAGTGAGAACAAGCTACGATAAGGTGAAAATTGTTCAAAATCAAGGAATAAGACTTTAGATGTATATAACAACAGAATCGTAACTCGACTTCAGTTGATCAAGTAAATTTGGATGGTCTTTGGGGACAATAGGCTCCATGCCTAGGGTGAAAACTTTATCTTTTTGTTAAGACCACGATGCTGACACAACGGATGGTTCAGTAGATGAATGACAACCCAGATCGAAATTCCATTATCAATTTTGAAGATTGTACACATTACTATCAAAACTTTTGGTGTGTGTTAGTCATACACATCACACCTGGTAGAAAATTGTGTGATTTAAACTTGATGTTGTAATCAACCGCGACAACCTGATTTCAGTCGTTGATCGATAGACCTCAAAACTGTGATGCTCGGACTCTTCACTTACCCCCTCGTATCCGGCGGATAGGACCTGGACGTGGATCCCGTGTCCGATCCTTCTATGAGAAATCGGATCCTTCGGTTTGGTAAAGTCAGAAAAAGAAGAATCAAACGAAGCGGTTGAGCTAGAAGATGACGATTAAATATTGATGAAGTGGTTGAGCTAGAAGATATCGAGCAAGGAGCCAGTGAATAATAAAAGAAAAATAATCATTTTGTTGAAGAAGATGAAGGAGATCGCAGTGGTTAAAGTTTTAAAAAGATGAAGGAGACTGTTGTTGTGGGTCAAAGAAGTTGAAGGAGAGGAGAAAATGAAGTTTGCATAGAAAATTAAAAATAGGTGTTATCTAATTATGTGTTATGCCGAGTCCAGAACTAATTCACGGATCCTCATACCCGAGTCCTTGATTTTAAGAGTTCAAGGAACGGACATTCGGATCCGTATCCGAGTCCGAGCATCACAGCCTCAAAATGCAGTCATTGTGACCTTCAAACCTAATAATGCGAGGATGTTTAATAACATGACCTTCATGCGTCAATGTATATAGTCCTATACTCCTCTATTACTTTTCCTATCATTCCATCTGGCAAAAGGCGATATCAGCACATTCTAAAATCATCTGACAACACTTTATGAATAGTTTCTAAGCAGAACTTTGGTGTATTCTACTTCTGCCTTTGTATAGTTTATCAAAAGAGGCATATGCAATCAAGCACCATCGAACGACTAAAATCTTAAGAGTGCTAAAGCTTATTAGAAATGTCAGTAAAAAGGAATCGACTGCACTTACAAGGAGACATTTAAATCATTTAGAAAAGGTCACAAATCCTTATTAACTTGATGCCGACATATAATCACCTCTAGTAACATATGCACCCCGTTTAACGATAGCAGTAACTAAAAATGGTTGTTGCGAAATCCAGACTTTGTTTGAATAATCGCAACTTACGACACCACATAATTCACCAATGCATGCATATGAAAATTAACAACAAATCCAAAATCCAATATTTATAAATTAATATCAACCTAATAAGGAGAAGGGGTGATAGGGTGAAAAAAAGGGAAGACATAATGAGCAGAGATAATAATAGAGAAAAGGGAAGCAGAGAAATAAAGGAGACAAAGAAGTACTCCGTATCAGATAGCTAAAGACGGTATAGCATGAAAAGTGAGAAAGAAGAGCAAAATAAGGGAACTAGGCGTAGTAGTTGAATAAGGGGGGAAAACACATACCCAAACGCAACGTTTTAGAAGCCGCCGGAAGAGGGAAGGAAAAGGTGTCTCCAATGTTACTGTCCAAATGAACAGTAGTGTGCCTTGCACAATTTTCAAAAGGTGGAAAGATTCTGACATGCACTACCCTAGCACAAAAACATTCCACCAGGCTGGGAAACAATTCAACTCAAAAAAACATCAAACATTGGTTGTCTGTCGAGTTAAAGCAGTCTGGGATAAAAAGGTCTCTTAGAAAAAAATGCCGGATTTCATCAACAACTATCGCATACTACTGATATTAGTAAATGTTTCTCACTTTCTGTAAACATTCATGCATGGCAGTATGACCAACAAAGGTGACATTACTGGCAAATGTCAATGCACCTGCATAATTATTTATTAACAAGCAATTAAGCCCCATTACAAAAAAAAAAAAGGCAATTGAATAACAAAACTACTGGTGTTAATTTCAGATTTTCAGGCAACACTGTTATTCATTCTAAAACCATTCTGCAGGCCACCATTTCGGTATAATAGACTCAACTTTGACATCCTCGTATCCTTGTATTGCGAGTCCACCGGATTTTTTAATTGCTTCTTCCAAGCGCAGAAGACCCAAACCTCGGGATCCAAGTGCAGTAGTTACAGTCCCGATCTTCTTGCCGGATGAAGGGTCAACTACTGTTGATCCTGGAGCGACTTTTTGCTCTACTTCTGCAAACGGCTAAAACAAATGAATACAGGTCCAAAATATAACTCGAAATATCTGAATATTTCCAATCGTTAGTTCACCTTTGCCATTATCGTTGACAAATTTTAAAGGAAGCAAACGTTTACGGATGACACCTCGATGATGTGTTCGCTCCACCAGTTCTTGTTCCAGATAACATCCCTTGTCAAAACTGATAGCATTCAAGCCTGCAAGATTGTATTCAAGTGGGATTGCCTCACCTGAAAATTAAATAGAAAGTTCATGTTTGAGTTTCAGTCATGCCACCAGATGAGCCAATAAAGAGGAGAAAGACAGATATGGAAGGAAAGGGAGTTGTTCCCCATGTTTGGATAAAAATTGATTTGAAAGAAAATGAGGCGGCGAATGGAAGCCTCCTGCATGACAAATTAAAACCACTCGTGCTTTTCAAAACAAAACGAAAAAATCTCTTGAAAAAAATAGAGATTTAGAACTTGGAAGGAGAACACCAAAACTTTTGCAGGTTATCTTCCTTCCAAATAATTGTCCTGCAGAGAAAAACCTTCCAATCCTGCTGCAAATACAAACAAGAAACTTTGATCCCCATCCCTTTCCCCTCCCTCCCTTTAATTCCCTCCTTCCAAAGGGAAATAAGCATAGCCGTCAAGTCATCAAAGGTGTCACGGTATATTTCAACAAGGAATCAATTTTGTACGAGTCTGTCTCATATGAGACCAACCCGATTACTCTTTAATACTGAGTAGTTGACACTTATAAAAAAATGTGTAATTAAGGATGTCCCAGAATAATGGGCGATGATTTGGTAAAAAAAAAATACCTTTTGGGATCTCATTAGGGCCTTCTGCAACCCCTTGCTCTAATCTCCATAGAAGATAGTTCTCTTCACTAGTTTCTTTGTCTGCTTCGACCAATGGAGCTGAAATAACCAATCAACGTCTACAAAGTTGAATCTCCATTCACAAATTTTTAAGGGTACAAATATTTCTCCTTCAATAAAATGGATCCCAGTAGTAATTAATAGAACTCACGTGGGGTTCCGGAAGGAAATATTCCTCTGAAGCCGAGACAATCAAGCCTGGGATCTTTGAACCACTACCACCCGCCTTCACTACCCTGTGAAGATGACATGGCCGAGCCATCAACGTTGCCACCCCAACCTACACCAGCAGACTCTGGTTCTTCTACAGATGATTTATCAGACAAGTCTCCACCATAGCGCTGCCAACAACAGAAGTCCTTCCCAACATGCTCAATGTCAACTTTAGATCGTAACCGGTATCTATAAAAATATGATTACACAGATACCAGTGAGAACAAACTATGACAAGGCGAAAGTTGTTCAAAATCGAGGAATATGACATAGATGTGAATAACACTAAAATCAGAGCTCGGGTTCAGTTGATTAAGTAAATATGGATGGTCTTTCGGACAATAGGCTTTAGTCCTAGAGTAAAAACTTAATCTTTTTGCTAAGACAACGAATGATTCAGTAGATTGGCAACCCAAATTGAAATTACATTATCAATTTTGGAGACTGTATACATTGCTACCAATACACATGGTATAAAATCTTGGTCATAGAATTGATCTTGTAATCAACCCCCAACAACCTGATCTCAGTCATTGATAGATAGACCACAAAATGCAGTCATTTTGACCTTCACACCTTAATAATGCGACCGATATTTAATACAATGACATTTATGCTTTTCAATGTATAGTCCTAGATTACTTTTACTATCATTCCACCCGACAAAAAGCGATTACAACACGTACTAGAATTGCTTGATAACATTCTAGGAATAGTTTATGCACCATATAATCACCTCTACTAATATATAATCACCCCTAGTAACATATAATCACCTCTAGTAACATATACACCCTTAAACGATAGTAATAAGTAAAACATAAATTCTCATTGAAGACGGACTAATTCCGTCTTCACCTAAAGACAGGCCAAATGTGACCAATTTAACGATAAATGTAACCATGTGACAACCAACCAGTTATAGCTTAGGAAATATTTCTGGTTACGAAATGGTTGATGCAAATTCCAATTAATGTTTGAATAATCACAAACCACATAATTCACCTGTGCATGCAAATTAGAATCAAAAAAAAAAATCCAAAACCCAATCAGCAAATTCACAAAATCAATTGACATTCAATGTGATACAATCGTTTCTGCATAAAGATTAGTCCTTATTCTCCTACGCAAACAATAACTCTCACAGACATTTCATCGAACACCTTATATACATCCTAAAAACACCACTAATAAACTCACCTCTTCAAAGAGTCAACAACCTCATCAACAACTGAACCATCAACATCCGCCAACACCTCCACTTGATCGGACCCCGGTCCAGGGCCCGACCCAGTACGGTCAAGTTTCTCATCAGACCGGGGTGGCCTGTACAGGAAAAAATCATACAAAAACCAGCCTTGTGCAGTCAACAGTGCAGCATAAACCGGGGAAGTACCAACTGTCGGCAAATTCGAGGTCGCTAAATTTGTTACCTTTTCATCAAACAGTTCACCGAACCGGTGCACATCGTTTGTCAGCATGCCCTGTAGAAACTTTATCGAATCCGGACCAGCGAACCGGATGACAGTCCGAGAACTGAGGTGGGATGAGGGCCTTTTGGAGCCGGGTTTTTTGCTTGGTCGAGAAGAATTTAACGGTTCGATGTGAAAATGGGGTTAATTTGTTACGCCACATTTCGGTTTTTCCTGGCTTTTCTTTTTGTTCTGTTTCGGGTTAGTTTGAGTTTTTTTTTATATGTGAAGAGGATGGAGATGACCGATGAGAGAAGAGGGAGTAACACGTGGAGGTTTAAGGAAAGGACTAAAGGAGTATTCTAAACACCAAACACAACACGGAAAACTAGTGCTAATCAAATTTTAGGTGCTTTCAAAAACTATTTCTCAAATAGGGGTTTACGGGACCTTTTTTTCATGAACCTAGTCACTTCAGAGTCATCATTTAGCATGGTGGATTTAAGGCATATAGCCGCCATGCCCAATGGCGGCTTTGCCTGTTTAATTCTTGCCCAAATGAAAACACAATTGGTCTTGCTTGTGACGGATAGATCCGTCACAAATAGGAATTTGTGATGAAGGCAAAGTTGGCTTGGGTACTGTACTCAAAGCCGTAATGGTGGGTGGCGGGTCTGTGCCAAAGCCGCCCTCCCCTATGACGGCTCTATAGGTAATTTTTTTTTTCATAGCCGCCTTCCCCATTGGCGGCTCTGCTGTCATTTTTTTTTTCCAGATTTTTCGTGCGTGTTACTTATTAATAACATAACAACCCCCAATTTATACCACACAATACCACTCCTCCATCCCCTCACTTAGTCATCCACCCAACTCTCCCCAACCACCTTCCTCGGCGACACTCCGGCGACCACCACCAGCATTTGTTCCCACGTCACTCTTCATCAATTGGGTATGCATACTCCTTAACCCTAATTATTGCAATAACTCCATTTAGTTTACATTTTTTTAAATTTTCCCAATTAAATTAGTTATTCTTATATTATATTGACTTTATATGTTTTATTAGTTGCATTATTTAGTTTATTATTGTATTTTAATTTAGTTTATGTGAATTTGTGTGTTAATAATTAGGTTGTGTGAACTTTAGGTTATTTGTTGTCTTTAATTTGAAATTAACTACTCATTTTTTTTCTTTTTTTAGAATGGATATTTGTGATTTTCCTCTTGTGTGTTATTGGGGTGAATAAATTTTGGAGGAAAATGGAGTTGTAAGCTATAAAGGAGGACATGAGTGTTTTGTTTTAGCTAATAGTGTGATGAAGTATGATGATTTACTTAAGGAGATCTACAATGGTATGGATATTGAAAGTTTTGGAACTCAATTAAGTATAAAAATGAAATTCCCAAGCTTGGGTTGTTACAAAGTTGTTCCCTTTAGTAATGATCATGGTTTAAGGGCATTGTGGGGTGTTGTTCGTCACTCAAATTCAACATCAATTGATTTATATGTTGAGTTATCATATAGTCAAGTTTTTGAACCAACAAATAATCAAAACTTCTAATCAATTATGAGATTAGATGATGTTACTCAATTTGTGTCTATTGAGACTAACAATGTGAATGAGGGTGTGTTTGATGGCAACATATATAGAAGGTGATGATGACTTGAATAATCTTGATAACATATTAATTAATGACGGGGATGAAGGTGGTGATGATGATGGTGTAGGAATTACCGCCACTGTAAAAGAGTTTAATAGGGTCCATGAATTAGATGACAAACACTTGAATAGTTGGAAAACTTGGAAAAATTTAGCTAGATATGAACAAGGTGGGGAGTTTGCGGTGGGTCAAAGGTTTCCAAACAAAGTCGCATTGATTGAAGAAGTGACAAAATATTCTTTACAAAGAAACCAAACCTACAAAGTTATAGAATCTAAATCTGACACTATAACTTTTAAATGTGGAAGAACACCTTCACCTTGCACTTGGTGGCTGAGAGCTTCTAAAAAGAAGGTGCGCTTTGAAGCATTCCAAATTGTGAGATATAATGGTTGCCATCTATCCTCTTGTGTTAGTGACATGTTAGTGACAACGTGCCTAGGGACCATGTCAATTTGAAACGTGGGTTTTCAAGTAATGCAATTAAGAACCTTGTTCAAGCGGATTGGGGTATGAAGGTTCTGCTTATTGTTGAGTTCATAGAACACAGATATAATCACACAATATCATATACCAAAGCATGTAATGCAAAACAAAGAGCAATTGCAAATATATTTGGAGATTGGGAAAAATCATATGAAGTGTTCCCCCAACTCATGCAAGCATTGAAAGCAACCAATCCCAGTACAATGTACCAATTTTCAAATATCCCTATTCCAAATACAAATACTCAAATATTTAGGAGGTTGTTTTCGGCTTTTGGACCCTCAATCCAAGGTTTTGAACATTGTCGGCCTATTATAACCATTGAGGGAACTCATTTGTATGGAAAATATAAGGGCGCCGTTTTGACCGCGATGGGTGTTGATGCAAATAATCAAAATTTTCCCCTTGCTTTTGTCGTTGTTGAAAGTGAAAATACTGATAGTTGGCCATGGTTCATGGCTTGTATTCGGTCTTATGTCACCAAGCGACATGGTTTATGCGTTATATCTGATAGACATGCGGGAATTATGAAGGCAATGAATGAAGTAAATAGTAGTTGGGAAGAACCTTTTGCATATCATAGACTTTGCATTCGTCACCTAGCCTCAAACGTTAACACGGGATTTAAGAATAGGGCGGTGAAAAACTTGTTTGGTTTCCCTGCTACTCAACCTCAAGAGAAAAAATTTAACCATGGGTTCACTCAACTAGGCTAAAAGAGCTCCGAGGCACAAAAATATGTAAGAGACATTGGTTTGGACAAGTGGTCCATATGTCATGATGGGGGTCGTAGGTTTGGTCTTCTAACAATTAATATGGCCGAGGCATTCAATAATGTACTAAAGGGTGCTAGATTCTTGCTCATTACAGCTCTTGTTAAACTAACGTTTTACCGAGTGAATGCTTACTTTGTTGAGCGTCATGAGATGGCAAAGAAGAGATTAATGGGAGGGGTTCTTTACAGTGCTACGATAAGTGCTATTTTGGAGCTTAATCAAGCAAAGGCTGCACTGTTGGAGCTAGTGTCCTCCACAGTTAGTGTGATAACATGTGTAAATCTCTTACAGGTTCACAGGGTATACTTAGTATTCTTATCAGTTGATTAACGTTTATCAATAACGGTTGGCTTGCTAGGAGTTTGACGTTATTGTCATTTTAATGGCAGTGATTAACTGGTCCCTAAAAGTCACACCTAAAGGATGTGTCTGAGAGATGTGATTATATGAATAATATAATCATATTGATGCCTTATTATATGACTAAAAGGTTAGTCGATGTATATGACTAAAAGGTTAGTCAATGTAATGATGATACGATTATTTAACAACGATTAAATAATATTAGCTGAGACAAATTAAATGTAATTCGTAATTGAATATAAACTGTTATATTTAATCAATGTATATAATATGAGCTTAAACGAATTAAAATGTTAATTCGTAATTAAACATAATATGTTATATTTAATTAGCAAATTATAAATATACGGATATTTATAGTTGACGTATATATTATATTACATGCTAATATAACCGAAAAAGGAAAAAAAAAATAGTCTTTTCTTCTCCTAATTTTCGGTTAATAAGAGATTAAAATAAGAGAAATTATCTCCTATTATTCTCTTATGGTAACTAGGTCAAAACCCTAATAACAAGAGGAGTAAAAAGAGGAGAGACTCCTCCTTGACCTACGGGAGTCTCACGGCCGAAACAGTAGGAAGAAAAAAACAGTTTTTTTTTCTCTCTAATTCTCTCTATCATTCATCATCACATAAAAAGAATAGTTAGCAGTAACTTTTCTCTAAAATTCTAGCACAAGCAAGGCATATCTCGGAGCATCTTGGGTGCAACAATTAGGAGAATATCGATTTCGATATTGTTCATAGGCCAAATTTGCTAGGACCAAAGGTTAATTCTAAATTCCTATAATTTTATATTATGCAATTCATTTATGACTCGTAATTCATATACTATAGTTTCGTTATAATCCGTAATTTAATGACGAAATATACCGATATTTTCCACGAGTGGTATCAGAGCCAAGGGCTACGAAATTATTTTATATGTTTTCATAATTAATGAAATTATTTTGGTACTGTTCACTACGGTACTATTCATCCGTGAAAAAGAAAAAAAAAATTGCCTTGTTTTTCCATTTTGATTCATTATAATTGTTGTTTTAAATAGTTAAGAAGATAAGATGATGAATTTGTAGTTGTTTTGATTTAATAAGGATTAAATTAAAACGTAAATGGAAATCGATTTGAATGTTCATCGCTATAGATTTTTCGGTATTCATTGATTTAGATATTCAATTTAAATTTTTAAATTGAATCATCTAGTTTGTATCGATGTTTAATAATGATTAGATGTTGATAATTTGTACCGATCTTGAAAATATTAGTAACATCAAATTAATTTTTTTTAAAAAGAAAAAAAAAACTGTTTATATTGATAATACTTGGGATCATTTATATACTTGAGGGAGGTCAATTGTATAAATGCTCGAGTCTTAGCATTAAAACAAATTTTGCACTGGACTTAAATTCAAATCGATGAGTATGCTTATTATGGTTTTTCTTCTTTTTCAGAGTAGAACTCGTTTATATTAATAATACTGCATATAACAAATGACTGGAAATACTGATATCCCTATGCCAAGTGCCACGCTCGCGCGCGAATCCTAGCTTAAAGCTTTTATGGACCACATGAATAAGTCCACGCGACTGAAGAATGACGGGTCCAACTTTGAAGACTGGGAGGCGGCATTACGGAATGCAGCCATTGCTGACGGCAAGCTCCAGTACTTGACTGAGCCAATACCGCCAAACCCAGGCCCCAATGCGAGAGCTAACGAGTCACATGCTTATAATTACTTCGTTATGGAAGCGGGTGCGATAAAGAACGTACTCATATTTGCAATGGAAAGCAATTTGCAAAGACGCTTCATTGCCCAAGGTGCAAACAAGATTTTCACCACGCTCACTAACGAATTCTCAAAAGCACCGAGGATCGTTACTTACGAGCATACATGTTGCTTCTTTGAGGCGAAACTCCATAAGGGCCAACCGGTTAGCCCACACATTCTTGATATGATTGAGAATGTCGAGAAACTGGAGGCACTTGATTGCAAAATCAGTGAGAGCATAGTCATTGACCGCGTGCTTCATTCACTTCATGATGGTTTTGCCCTTTTCAGGGCAAATTACTATATGAATGATATGAAGAAAAGTCTTCATCAGGTACACACACTTCTCGTACAGATTGAGAATGATATGAAATTGAGTGGGAGCATGAAGCAAGATGTTCTCATGATTTCCAACAAGGGCAAAGGTAAGGGCAAGGCTTGTGGCGACCTAGCTGTAGGAAAGCCAAAGTTTAAAAAGTCAGGAAACGGCAAGAGTGGGCCTGGTGAGACCAGTGGCTCACAAGGCAAGGCAAAGAGCAAGGACAGTAACATGGAGTGCCACCATTGCCACAAGACTGGGCATTGGAGGAGGAACTGTCCCGTGTACTGTGAGGACATAAAAGCAGGCCGCGTCACTCCTGTTGGTATGTCATCTTTTATTCATATGATTGAGATCAACCATGCAAGTTTCAGAACTTGGGTATTTGATACAGGTTGTGGTTCCCATCTGTTTAATCATTTGCAGGGCCTAAGAAACATCACACCTCTCGCAAAGGGTGATGTGGACTTGCGAGTGGGGAATGGAGCAGAAGTTGCTGCCGTTTCAGTGGGAACATATGTAATCCAACTCCCGAGTGGTTTTGAGTTATATTTATATAACTGTTGCTATGTACCCAGTTTATCTAAGAACATTATTTCTGTTTCCGTACTAGATAAAGACGGTTTTTTATTTTCAATAAAAGACAATAGCTGTATTTTCTCTTTTAATGAAATGATTTATGGCAAAGCAGTTTCCATGAATGGAATTTATATCTTAGATCAAACCACAGACATATTGCATGTGAATAATAAGAAATTAAAGGTTGGTGACAAAGATCAAACTTATCTATGGCACTGCCGTATGGGACACATAAATGAGAAACGTGTAAAGAAGCTCATTGACAATGGGACTATATCCCCATTTGATTACGAATCATTTGGCACGTGTGAATCATGTCTTATCGGTAAAATGACTCGAATTTCCTTCAAAGGTGTTGGAATGCGCGCTAGTGACCTATTAGGACTCATACATACTGATGTATGTGAACCTATGTCAATAAACGCAAGAGACGACTATAGATATTTTATCACTTTCACGGATGATTTGAGTAGATACGGATATGTCTACTTAATGAAGCATAAAAGTGAGTCCTTTGAATAGTTCAAGGAATACCAGAATAAGGTTGAAAACCAACTGGGAAGAAAGGTTAAAGCACTTCGTTCATATCGTGGTGGCGAATATCTTTCAAACGAGTTTGATCAACACCTGGAACACCTCAATTAAATGGTGTGTCCGAACGGAGAAATCGAACATTACTTGATATGGTTCGATCCATGATGAGTCACATGGTAGTACCTGATTCATTATGGGGTTATGCTCTTTTGTCAGCGGCTCTTATACTTAACCGTAGTCTGTCTAAAGCTGTAGACAAGACCCATATGAGTTATGGAAGGGAACGGTCCCTAACTTGTCCTTTATTCGGGTTTGGGGTTGCGAGGCTTATGTCAAGTGGAGACACGAGGATAAGCTCGGCCCGCGATTGGTCAAGACATTCTTTATTGGTTATCCAA
Source organism: Heliosperma pusillum (assembly GCA_022085475.1). Taxonomy (NCBI): domain Eukaryota; kingdom Viridiplantae; phylum Streptophyta; class Magnoliopsida; order Caryophyllales; family Caryophyllaceae; genus Heliosperma; species Heliosperma pusillum. Next base: position 21,524 of record JAIUZE010016665.1, read on the forward strand.
AAGGAATGTTTGGTCATTACTTCTATTCGCCTACCGAACAACGTGTTTTTGTTGCGGCTAGTGCGAAGTTATTAGAGAAAGAGTTTATCGAGAATAAGTCAAGTAATAGAACCTTCGATCTGTCGGAGATTCAAGAACCAACAACCGAGCAACCAATGGAGGAAGAAGTTCCTTCAACTTCCGCTACGGTTAACATCCCTATGGAACCTAGGAGGTCGGGTAGAGTCTTCATTCCTCCAGACAGATACATTGGTATGGTCGAGGAGAATGAGAGAGATAATGTTTTACTCCTAGAGAGTAACGAACCCGCTACCTATAAAGGTGCCATGACCGGTTCCGA
>JAIUZE010016666.1:0-35143 GCA_022085475.1 Heliosperma pusillum
AAAGCGTTCGCCTCCCAACAACGTCGTCGTATGCCCACTAACACATGCAATTAAGCAGTAAGGATACATCCCCGTTCCGACATTCCAGCCTTACGAACGTGGAGGTAGCCAAGGGAATGAGAGTACAAGCACATAGAAAATGAGTGGTCAAACCGTAACATTTGTAAAAATGACTTAAAGTGGGATATATGAAAAACCGTCACCAAGCATGATAATAGGGCATTATATAAATGTAACTATGATAAACATGAATCAATACATGATACGTAAGCATTAGACCAAGTTTAAGAAGCATAATAAATAGGAAACATAGATCTTATCTCAAAACAACTAGTTTGGAAACTAACTAAAACAAGGGTCCACTTAACTCGGTCATAACTATAGTTCTAGAAATGAAAATGCATTAATTTTAAAAAGAGGTGATAGCTTATCCTCTTACGGTTCCAACGGTAGGTCACAAGCCCAAAACAAGCAAGTAACGAAGAAGATATGATCATTTTACGAAAAGGAGTCAGTGCAGTGAAACTGCAGTCGTCACGACCGTGACTTGTATGTCACGCTCGTGACATGTGTTTCAGGACCGTGACTTACATTTCACGCTCGTGAAATGTCTGTTACGCAAATGTATTTGGTCAGCCTCTCATTTCACGCTCGTGACATGAGTTTCACGACCGTGACTTGGGTCAAGACATCTCCATTTTGTTCTAAACTCAACCAACATCAACTATTATCATAAATCATCAATTCTCATATCAATTCTCAACAAACAACAAGTATCATCATCAACACAATTTCAATCAAATTCTAAATACGATTCCTAACATAGAAAACACGTAAAATACGTAAATGATATCGAGTAACCCTTCACCGTTACCTTTTTGCGTCTTTACTCCGCGTCAATGTCCTCTTCAATCAAGAAGTAGTCTTTGTCGGGATCTTGGAGGTCACCACCTACGATTAGATGATAAAAGATGAATATAATTTACCTTTGAGAAAGACGGATAAATTAAAAATCGAGAAAGACGGTAATTTTATTACCAATACGGATAGAGGAAGATGAGAGGGAAGGAATAAGACGAACTTACGTGAATTTGAGCGAGAATTGAAAGAGTTATGACGATTCTAAGGTGGATCAAAAATGGAAGCTAGGTTTTTGGGGTTTTCTTAGTGAGGAAGAAGAAGATGTTGAGTTGTGAGGGAAATTAGCTTATGAGGGAGTATATGAAGAGTAAGTGGAAAACGTCAAGGAAAAGTCAATGACGTCTTAAGACGTGATTCACTTGAAATCTTGCGTAAAGTCCAAATACGAACTCGGAAATTCTAAATTCGACACGAGAAATTTAATTCTAAACTAAAACTAAATTTTGCTGAAAAGTATCCGTAAAATATTTTTACTATAAAAATAGGGTACATTTGCGGGTGTTACATGCTTAATATTTTCAACTAAAATGGTTATATCTCTCTCATTTCTTGGTAAAATGGTTATGTCTCTCTCATTTCTTGGTATTTTTGGGCGTGTGATCTACCGTCAGAACCGTAAGAGAATAAGATCTCCTGAACTTGAAATTACAATAATATAATTTTCAGAACTCGAGCTATGAGCATTTAAAGTTGACCCTTCATGTAGACAATTCCTAAACTTGCTTATCTCCTTCCAATTTCCATTTCAACTTTTATATAACTTGTTTAAACATCTTAATAACTATTCTAACACCTCAAATGAACATGTAAATACCCAATAATGATTCCCAAGCCTCATTTACCCATTAGACACGATCTTACAATGTTCGATTCCAAGAATTGCCAACAACACAAAACATCAATTTTACCCAAATCGTTTATACTTCAAAGTTGAGCACAATATCACTAGACTAACATGGAACTTCATCAATGAGCATAAGACTATCATATTTGTGATATAATAAACATGGAATGATCATAATCATGACTAAATAAAACCATTCACACATCCCTTTCATAAAATCATTCAATAACACATATAATCACTTTATATGAACTCCAAACTTCAAACATCTTTCAAATGAGCACTAACATGGTGAGTATCAACATATGAGGCATAATAATTGTATAAACACAGCCAAAAGATATTCTCAACACCAATTAGTCACAAAATCCACAACTTTACCCAATTTCATTATCAACAAATAAAGATTCTATCTTTTCATCTAAAATAACTCAATGTACCATCCAAAAACACAAACACGTGTAATATCGAGTAACCTGTCTACATTACTTTATTAGCACTTCAAAACTCCGATTTCCAAACTAGCTATCGACATCTACGGATTCTTTGACCCAAATCTTCAAAATTCCACCTTTTAACGACAATTAACATGATAAGAAGCTATAACCGAATTTCTTGGAAATTTTTTTTAAAAGAATTTAAAGATTCAATATTTTCTTAACTATAAACAAGGAGGACGGTGAGAGTATTCCCGGAGATGATACTTACACTTCCGCTAGAAATTTAGATTTAAGACAGTTTTTCGCTCCTTTTCTTAATAGGATACGATTGTCAAAAAATTCGATTACATCCTACACTTGGTCATTTTATTTTTCTTTTGGGGGGGGGGGGGGGGGGGGGAAGTAGTCCCTCATAGTCACCTAAACTAACATCATTTTCATTTTCATTTTCATTTTTTCGTTTTCACTTTTCATTATTTTTTCATTTCTACTCTAATTTTCATCACTTTATTATCAAAACTCGTTTTCAATATTCGTTCCATGTTCGCATTATCATTTTGTTTAGTTTTCATTTTGCAATTGGCATTTATTTATTTTTCGTTTACATTTTGTAACTGTAGATGTAAATTTCGATAGAGTAACGACTAAAAATTATAATAACCAAAAATATGTACATGTACTAACCTATTGTACATGCCACAAACTGCAAACCAAAAGCACGCACTCATGCCACATATATATACAAGACTTGGACACTATGTCAAAGACAAATAACAATCGAGTAAAAAAAGACAAATAACAGTTCCTACAAATATAAAAACTATATGATCTCGCTCTCACTCGCGCCCTACAAACTCGGCAGGTCTAGCTACCATGGCTACCACCTCGGCGTCACGATCCGCAAGCTCTCGGCCTAGTATCTCTATCTCTTCTCGTGCCCAGGCAAGCTCTTGCCGCTATCGCTTCAGCTGCAATATTAAAGATGACTCATGAGACCAAGCCATCATTTGCATTTGACGATCAAAAGTGCTTAAGAAGAGTCATACGTACCTTTACCTCAGCCCCAGCACCATAAAGCCTCATGTTATAAAACAAGTCACCAACCAATGCTCGAAGACGGTTGGCAACAAGCCACAAGTCTTCATGCTTCACCGAATTCTCCTACAATCATTTGTTATATTTTATTTCATTTCAATGAAATAAAAAACCAAAGGCAAATTAAAGATAGGAACTTACGTTAGGACGTATTGTCGCCACTCATCTTAGTTAACCTTTATCTTAGCTAAAATTAAGGCCATAAGCTACATAGAAGCCATCCCTATATGCAGCCTAGTGTACTTCACCGTCTCACCGAAAGCAGAGGGCACCTCTTGTAACACCCCGTAAATTTGGACCGTTATTATATTTTAAAAATAATATTTTAAATCAACTTTAATTTAATATTAATTTAATTGAAATAATAATAATTCGACAAAATATAATTTTATTTTATTTTGAAGTAATATAATTATTTTTGATAGTTTGGAAATGTTTAAAAGTAATTTAAACTATATTTAAACCTTTTTCTTTAATAAAAGAGTATTTCAAAGAAAAGTCGTAAAAATGGGATTTTCCATTTCTTACGGTCGTTGGGTAAATGAGTTAGGATATTAGGCATAGGAGTACTTAAAATTCTAGTAAACTTGTGTTTAAAAACTTTAGCGTTGTCGGAAATCGCGTTTGACGAATAATTCGAATTCCCGTCAAATCGAACCAAAACCGAGTAAAAAAAAAAATAGACCCAATACCCCATGAGCCTTATGACAGCCAGCCTTCCCCTCTCCCTTAGGTTTCATTTTTCTTTTCCCCAATTCGTTCTACCAACATCAAAAATAAAAAAAAAACTTACAATCGTAATTTCAGCATAACTTCTTCGTTTCTAGTCCGATTTTCGCAAAATTTATATATTCGGAATCCTCTCTTCAAGATCTACATCCTAGTATGTTTTAATTCCAGTTTCCCTAATTTCGATTTAAGCTTATTTTTGGGTATAATTTCGGTTTATGTGATAATTGTTGTGTTTTTGTTGTTTTAAATAGGTGAAGATCATGAAGACGACTTAGGAGACTCATATATAGTAGAGGACGAAGGGTAGTCGCGGTTTTTAGGGTTTTCTCAAGGGTTACTTTCGTTTTTCTAGCTTAAGGTAACTATTCCGAGTTACTCGACGATATAATGTTACATTTGTTATGTGTTGGATGTTATGTGAGTAGTAATTTGTTAGGTTTTATTCATATGAATTATTGTTGTTAAGTTTATTAGTTTTATGGTTATTTCATATGTTTGTAGTGTTGAATTGAATTGATAATGGTTGTGTGTTGTTGGAATGGTTTTGTATCATTGTTGAGACGGGTTTTGGATGGAAAAGGAAGGAGATAGTAGGGCTGCCCAAAACAGCCCCAAAACAGGCCGTGTGTGGGGCGTGTTTGTGGCGTGTTTGTGGCGTGTTTGTGGCGTGTTTGTGGCGTGTTTGTGGCATGTGTGTGGCCGGGTTTGGCTGTTGTTCGGGTTGTGTGTTTGAGCCTTTGGTTGATGCTTTGAGTTTGTCCATTGTATATTTGCACAAGTTGACATTTTGGCGTTTTAGTAATTTTTATTGTTATGAGAAATTGTTGGAAATGGGTTAGTTTATATGTTGGAATAATTTTCCTTTTGTTGATAATTTTCACATGAAATGTATTATATGGAATTATTTGTATTGAGTCAAAATGAGTCAAGACTCTGAGCTGGGCCAATATGACCGAATGAGTTTGGTCAAATTAGGTTTAACCGGTCAGCCCTGATTTGACCAATGACCCGTCGCGGGACTTGGGTCGGGGATTTGTCTTTAGGGTAAGTTTGGATGACTTTGGTTGATAATGAATATTATAAAATGATGCTTAAATATTTATAATTTATATTTTGGAAATTAGATGCTTTGGCCATGTTGTTTTGTAATGTTGTATTATCATTTGATTATACTCGTGTGTAGCCTTCCATAAGCGAGGTTGTGATCATTTGTGTGTACAAGTTTGGACTTTTTGCCCTTTTTATTGTTAAGTTGGCTAAAGTATTCACTTGGGACGAGGTCTTAAGTGAGTATTTTCAGTCATTGTCATAGATAGGTCATTATAGTCTTTGACGAGTGTATGTTCACGGCTTAATAGCCTTTGTGTTCCCGGCTTGGTGGGTTTATATCCAAGCTGGGGCATGACTTTTCTGCCTATTTTGTAAGTGGATGGTCAGCTTAAGTACTAGCCAACCCTTTGGTGGACTCCTTAGGGTACTCATGTGGTTTTATCATGAGTTTTGGGTGCGGTGGTTTTATCCGCATTTCTTTAGGTCTGCGCAGTCTAGGATTAGGGTTGAGTTGTATCTTGGCCATGTTTTAAATGTAACCTCTGAGCTAAAATACTAGCTTCCCTACCTCGTGGTATAGACTCGAGTTACAAAGTGACTATTGACTGTACTAGGAACTTATGCCTGTCTCTAGATATATTGCCCTTTCTTGTTTGATGATTCTATGAAACATAGAAGGTGAGATGCAAGCCGGGTATGGTTGATAGAGTTTGGATTCCCGTATGATATGTGACTCACATGATAGTGTAGCTTGAGTTGGTCTAGTAATCACATACTAGGACTATATGTTATTTATATTGAATTTCACATGAAAAGTTTGATGGTTTAGCCTTTAAATGGGCTATGTATTATATTTGCGCATATTTATATGCTTTCATGTTATATTAACATGACATTTCGTGGCTGGGAGAACTCGGAGTTACTCCCCACTGACTGTGGCTTTCGTGTTTGTATAAAATGCGATTGACAGGTAGGTGATGCTTATATGGGGTACACGGACGAGCTAGCGAGCAAAGTAACCTTGGAACTTAGATTGGTTCCCATTTTGTAGTGACACGTATGTCACACTTTTAGGGACATATGTCTTCCTCTGTACATTTGTTTTGTATCATTTTGTTCTCCGCTATTTATAGCGATGGTTATGTAAATAAGTTTGTTTAGACCTTGCATGTTTTGACACCTTCTATTAGGATATGTTTATAACAGGTTCAGGTTTTAAAAATTACAGGTTTTTACTCAAATGAACCTATTACAAACATATCCATGCAGTTTTTATTTAGAAATTACGTGTTTAATTTTTCCGCGATTTTTGAGGGTGTCACACCTCTCCTCCATAAGATTCGACCTTGTACAATCGAAGCATAATTTTCTAGCTCTGCTAAAAAAATTATGAAGAAAAAATTAAAATGAAAAAAGACTTACTGTGATAGGTAGTAAGCTAGCCTTTGCTTCACGAAGATCTTTGCTTCAGGAAGGATATCTAAACATCATCAAAAGGAGGTAGACTTGCACCATAAAGGTGTCGCTGAAGCACCGGCGAACCTATATTTCGTTTAATTACAAGACAAGGCCATCAGGGTAGACATGAGGAGTCGACCCGCTCTCATTGACCTCATTGTGTCGGCAACAAAGTCAGGTGCACCCGTGTAAATCCTCTTATGTCTTAGCTCAAACTAAACCTTAAAAACAAAACTTTGTTAGGCATTTTCAAAGATAGAAGATTAAAAAACAATAACATAAGAGAAGTAAGAGATTAAGGGCTTAAGCCATCAGTCTTCAGCCCATTCACGAGCTTTTGACAAAGGTCTTACTGAGACCCGACACCCTTTGACCAACTAAGGACCTAGTCTCAAACCGAGATCAAGATAACTTTAGTGATTACCAAGCTCAAGAACAAAGACGAAGTCTTAAAGAAGCTTGTGGAGCTCAAAATGAAAAGCTCGTGATTAGAATGAGTGATGATAAACTAACTAAATATCTCCAACAAAATATTGTAGTATATGTCGTTGTCTAATAACGGTAATTTCAAATGTAATTTTGGTTTAATTATAGAGTTATAGTTGTTTTAACTATAAACTTACTTATCAAGCTCAAAGTTATAGGTGATTTTACTATAACTTTGGAGCTGGAAAATATAGTGCGGCTGATTTAATTTTGCAAAATTGTTTTTGAATATAGTTATTAATAATCTTTTTAAAGAAAAGTATTTATAGTAGTTAAGGTTTAAATTTATTCAATTTGAATATTATTATGATTTCTCTATTGATTAGTAAAACAACTTATTAGTTGTCATGCTATCTAGGGTTTTCATATAAGTTCAAGACTTAACCCTAATTTAATTTATTAAAGCCCAACAATTCAATGGACTAGGTTTTCACGTGGTGAAGGCTTATGGGCCGTGCGTCACTCGTGAATAGCCTATAGGTTCAATTAGGGTTTAAGTAAGATATAAACCTACTATTTTTCTTGTTTCACAAGGGAGGCATATGGTTTACTAGGGTTTTAAATTTAACCTAATTATCCAAAGAACCCCACGGCTAGAGCTACGGTTTCTAATAAAAACCTAGTTTGCCTCTCCACTATAAATATTCATGTGTCCCATGCATTTAAAACTAAGCTTTTCATACTATAATTCTTCTTTTGCAAACGTGCTTAATATTTTCAAGTAAATTCTTTATTTTGCAAAAACCTTATTTTCGAAAAGCCGCATTATACTCGTGAATTATTATTGAGATAAACGTTATTGGATAATAATGCTAGAATTGTTTCTTAAACGTTCAATTGTGTGCATACCAAGAACAATCAAAACACTTTCTTTTTAACGTAAGATAGAATCGAGTATTTAGCGATACTCTACTTTGAATCATGTATTTAACGGTACTCAACTTTGAGTTTTAAGTAGAGTTAGTTGTACGAGCAGGGTTGATATTTTTGTAATCCGGAGTAGTTACTAAAATTATTAATTGAGAAATAGTGGACGTAGGTTTCAACGTGTGAAACTGAACTACTTCAAAAATCCTTGTCTCTCGTGCCTTTTTATTTGTTTACGTATTTTATTATTTTCGTACACGTTACAAGTAATAAGTTGGGTTGAATTTAATCAATAAATTTAAACCACATATTACTATTACACGCTTATACGGACAATCGAGAAAGTGGGAATACTTTATTTATACTCAATTCACCCTCCTCCTCTTGAGTATTTGGGATCAATAGACTCTTCAATTGGTATCAGAGCCTCGTGCTCTTGACTGATCCATTAATTTTATTTTTTGCCTATTTTAAATCTTTTTTATTTCTTGTGAAATGGATTCCAAACACCTAAAATCTCCCATCTTTGAAGGGAAAAACTATGGTCTTTGGAAGAACATGATGACACACCTATATTAAGGGATATGATTAGGAATGTTGGAAGATCATCCAAAATGGTCCTAATAAAATTTTAGTTGTATCTGAAAACGACACTACTTATGAGAACGACGAAAAGGACTATATTGAAGCTGACTACCATATGGCAGAGAAAAAATCGAAAGCCGTGACGTTATTGCAAAACGGCATGAAGAGTACTGAGTTTGATAGATTCTCGTCTTGTAGTACGGACAATAAAATATGGGATGGTCTTGAACTTGCATACGAAGGTAATGCCCTTGTAAAAAAAGCATACGATTGATGTACTCATCCAAGGGTACGAACTCTTCTCAATGGAGAAGAATGAATCAATCAACTCTATGTCGGCAACTCCGAAATCTTGGGAGAAAATTCGATTATGAGGATATAGTAAGAAAATTCCTTAGGAGTCTCTCTAAAAGATGAACATCCAAGGTGACTATGATTGAAGATGCAAGAGATCTTGCTCTTCTAACCTACGAAGAACTAATAGGTTCCCTCATGGCTCACGAGCACCTACTCGACAAGCCTAATGAGGACTCTAGCAAAGGTAAAGGTATAGTTTTGCAAGCCACTGATGGTGAAGAGGATATAGAAGATGAAACCGTCTTGTTTGCAAAGCATTTTAGAACTAATCTCTTCAAAGGAAAGCAATCAAAAATCAACACCAATAAAACCTTCAACAAAAAGCCTAATGAGTCCAAACCATCTTTCACCAATAAAGGATCTTCAAATGTGGCGAGACATACCACATGATCAAAGACTGTATGTCCCACATGGAAGACAATTAAAGACAAAGCAAAATGGACAAGACTAAAAGGAAATTCAACCAAGTCATGCTAGCATCATGCTGGGGAGAGCTCGACATTGAAGATGACGAAGAATCTGATGATGATGATGAGGTCGCAAATCTTTGTCTAAGCAGCATTAGTCTTGACCTATTTACTGACAGTGATGATGAGAGCAACAACTCAAGTTCAGATTTATGCTTGATAGGAGAATTAGACTCGGACAACGAAACTGACGAGGTACGTTTTATTCATCTTAAGAATCAAGTTAAAAAAATCACCTAGGAATGTTATGATAGATTACTTTGAGCAAACCCTTGATCAATGTCGTGAGAAAAGTCTTGAAATCAATGAATTGAATGAGCAAATCCTTCACATTGCCAAAGAGAATCAACTTCTAAAAACCAAAACAAGAAAGTTGAGTTTTAAAGTTATGGCTAATTCAGCCACAACCTCTGAATCCAACGACGCTTAAAAAATACCTCTTGAGTCTAAGTTTATAGCTAATGAAGCTATAACCTCAGAGATAAAACTCAACATTAAACATCTTGAAGACAAGGTTATGGCTTCAAAGGTTATAGCTAATGAAGCCATAACCTTAAAGTTGGGAAAAGTTAACGAACTTCTAAAATCTGAGATAAAAGCTAAAGATGCTATAATCTTAGAACAAAAAGAAGGAAATTGACTCTTCCTCTAAGCAATTAAAGGAATCTAAAGCTCAAATATTGAATATTAAGAACCAACACTGTTATGGCTGTAGGGATTTCAAGATTCTAGACACTGACCATTCTGAATGTAAAAAAGAAATAAAGTCTCTAAAAGAACTATTATTGCATGCTAGGAAAGTCCATGACAAATGAGAAGGTAGTACCACTGTTTTAAATTTCTTAAACGAACAATCTGACAATAACATGAAGATGGCATAGGACTCGAGTGTTATGGCCGTAGGGATCACTCTAAATGCAAATCTATTCCTTCTAAACGTGATTTTAGAAAAAGAAAATATGTTAATTTACCTGAGTATCTTATTTGCAATTATTGTGGTCATATGGGTCATCTCCTAGAAAATTGTGACAAGCACACAAATGACCTAAAAAAATATCACTTTTGTCAGAGCCTCTAACACATAAGAGGAAGAAGACATGTGTCCAAATCAAGAACCCCTCATAGAAGAATTCAGAAATAATGAACATCGTTGGTTCTACGATATCAGTTTTTCTTATAAGAAGAAATCTAACTTGCCTGAGGAAAGGCAACAACCCAAGAAGCAACAATCTCGGGAACCTAGACAACGCCAAAAAACCAAGACACCCCTTAGTAGAACAAACCCTAAAAGAAAGACCATAAGATAAGTTTGGGTTAGAAAAGACATGATATTTAGGGTAACTAAAACTAAAGGACCCAACCTTGCTTGTGTACCTAAAAACTGTCCTTAACTTGTCTTGCACGTAATTGTGAAAGAAAATAACTCTTGGGAACTTGATAGTCGATGCTCAAAACACATGACCGGAAATAAGAATCTATTTCTTTCACTTGAACCTTTAGATGGAGGTAAGGTCACTTTCGGAGACAATAAGAAAGGAAACGTTATTGGTGTGGGTAAGATTGGTATATCTTCCTCTCATTCAATTAGTGATGTGTATTTAGTTGATGGTCTCAAGCATAACCTACTTAGTATCTCTTAATTATGTGACAAAGGTAACAAGGTTGTTTTTCATTCGGATATTTTTTGCATCATAATTGAAGGTACTAGTAAAGTTATACTTGAAGGACATCGTAAATGACATGTCTATAAGATTGATTTGAATGATATTTCTACTAACTCTTTTACAAGCATGAAAGTAACGTTAGATGATCCTTGTTTATGGCACAAGAGATTTGGTCACATTAGCTCCCCTATCTTGAAGAAGCTCAAAAGATGGGACTTGGTTAAAGGCTTGCCTAAAATCAAGTTTGATCAAGAGAAGATGTATGACACTTGTGCTCAATGCAAGCATGTGAGATCGTCTTTCAAACCTAAAAGAGTAGTAAGCACGAACCATGGTCTAGAATTTGTACATATAGATCTTTGTGGCCCAATGAAGGTAAGAAGTTACTTGATGATTATTCGAGGTATGTTTGGCCTATATTCTTGCATTCTAAAGATGAGACATTTGATTAGTTTGATTGTCTTATGAAACTCGTTCAGAACAAATACAAGTCTAATCTTGTTTCAATTCGTACGGATCATGACAGCGAATTTGACAATCAAACTTTCATAGAATATTGCAGAGAACATGGTGTAGGGCATAACTACTATGCACCACGAACCCCCCAAAAAAATGGTGTAGTTGAACGTATGAATAGAACCTTAGAGGATATGGTTCGTAAAATGATTTTGTGTAGTAGTCTTCCTCGTAACTTTTGGGCTGAGGCCATTAGCACTTCTTGCTACATTCATAACCGTGCTATGATTAAACCTATTTTAAAGAAAACTCCTTATGAACTTTTCAGAGGTCGAAAACCTAATATATCCCACTTGCGATGCTTTGGGAGTAAATACTTAGTTCATAACATTGACAAAAATAGGTTAAGCAAATTTGATCCTAGGAGTGATGAGGCAATTTTTATTGGTTGTTCTGATCATAGTAATGCTTATAAAGTCTTTAATAAAAGAATATTATGCATCGAAAAAAGTGCACATGTTATATTTGATAAGAATGATATGTTTGATAAGCCAATATAGGATGATGAGAAAGATGAAAATGAACCTGATTTTCAATTGTCTAAAGATGATCCCCCAAAGTTGGGTGAAGAAGAAAGGGAGATCGAATGCACAAATGATAAGTTTAAGACTCCTTCAAGTAATAATGGAAAGAGAGCGGAAGTTATAGTTGATGATACTATAACTTCGTCTCAAAACAAGGAATTAAGTACTAAAGTTATAGTTGATAAAGCTATAACCTTGAATTCAAATCAGAATAGTGATTCCAGAGTTATACCTGATTGACCTACAACATTGAGATTGAACTTACGGGGAACAACCCTTGATTTTGAAACATGTGAATGTTCTACCTCAAACTCTGATGAAGAAGTGCCTGAGACTTCCACCAAATCGAAATATAAAGATTCGCATCCTATGGATTCGATCATTGGAAACTTAAGAAAGGGTGTTCAAACACGAAGATCTTTGAATAAATTTTGCTCCTTCTAATCTTTTGCAGCAAGAGCTCACCCAAGGGGCCTTGATGATCAAGCCACAAGCCAGACAAGCCTGACCCCAAGACCCCCTCAGATGGAAGCTCGAGTCACAAGGTCTAAACAACAAGCCATGGCAAGCCAACTTCAAGCCAAAACAAGCCAAGATATTGAGGAAGATAGTCCAGGGCTTGCCAAGCCATGCCAAGGTCCAATTCAGTCCACATTCCCCACACAAGACAGAAACAATGCCAGTCAGAGTTAAGCAGACCAGTTAGCAAACCCAGCACCAAGGAGGTACACCAGAGCATCCCAACCACCCCCACCATGGCCTACCATCAAGCCAACCCACTAATCAACAAGTTTGTCCAGGTAAATCCCTTTTGAAGTCTAGCAAAAACTTATGTAACAAGCAGCCCAAGCTAGAGTCCAATGAACATCAAAGCAGAGAAGGTACAAGTTCAGATTGTGGCTTCCCTTTGTTTAAGTCAACTTGTCCTCATCAAAGGCAGGTTTATCTACGTTCTAATAAGAGTGGAGAGTCCCAAGGAGCAGCAAAACACCCAGAGCAAAGCAGCAAGACAACAAGAATAACAGATTTCCATTTCAGGAAAAATCCAAAAACTGCTTTATTACTTTTTGCATTCAGTCTGTTTGGTGTCTTTGTGTCTGTACTAGCTAGTTTTTAAACTCGTCCTCTTGTGAGGCTCTTAATTAGTTAGCTGTTGTAGTAGTTAAGGTCCAAAGTTGGCCCTTGGATGGACTTTACATCCAAAGGTTCACATTGTAGCAGCCTCCCTATATAAGGAGGGTCTTATGTATTGTTTTAGGGAGACTTTGATGAATGAATTAACTTTGAGAAATCCCTCAAATCTTTCAAACTTGTGCTAAGAGCTGTAGTTTGAGCCAAGCCTGATACATCTCCAAGGTGTCTGATCAGTTTCTTGTTTTGTGAGTCAAGTTAAATCTGTGCCTCGCTGTGATTAGCTTGCCTGCTGTTGAGACTAAGTCTAGAGTGTTTGTGCTTTGCTGTAACACTTAAAACCTGTCTCAGAACTAGTCTTTGAGTCCCTTCTCTTGTGCCATGCTGTAGGGGAGTTTCTCTAAGTCATATCCTTTGAATTTTAGTTAATATAAACCACTCTCTCTAAAACAGACCCCATTTCTGTCTGTATTTGTTTTCAGTGTTAGTAAGCCTAGTTAAACATCTCTTAAACTCACAAGCCTTAGTATTTTACACTCCAAATTGGTTATCAGAGCTTTGGTTGAGAGTCTTAGTGAGTTCATTTTCCCTAACTACATTTAAAAACACAAAAACAACCCAATGAGTGAAGAGAGAATCACCAACTTAGAGACTATGGTAGAAGGCATAACCAGAACTGTCACACAACTCACAAGGGCTGTGAATGATGCTCTTGATGGCAATCTTGCCATAGGAGGAAGAGGCAGAGGACGTGGAAGAGGCCAAGGAGGAGGCAGAGGAAGGTCACCTGATGATGAAGAGTATACAGACTTAGATGACTCAACAAGGAGCAGGGCTTCCATCCACAGGCACATAGACAAGCATCTTAAGGTAACATCCCTGAGTTTTCTGGTAGTCTTAATCCTGATGATTTGTTAGAATGGTTAAGAGAAGTAGAAAGAATCTTTGAGTGCAAAGGATATAATGATTCTAAGTCTTTTAAAGTAGCCATCCTTAAACTGAAAGGGTATGCTTCTCTTTGGTATGAAACCATGAAAGGGTTAAGGGCTAGGGAAGGGAAAGAACCCATCAAGTCTTGGACTAAACTGAAAAAGAAACTGCTAGACAAGTTTGTTGCTAAGGATTACACCCAAGATCTGTTTATTAAGTTGTCTAAGTTGAAACAAGGGGCTAAACCTGTTGAATCCTACTTAAGATAGTTTGAACAGCTCACATTGCAGTGTGACATAAATGAGAAACCTGAGCAAAGGATTGCTAGGTACTTAGAAGGTCTAGATATAAGCATTGCTAACAAGGTTAGGTTGCAACCTCTGTGGTCATTTGATGATGTTGTTAACTTATCTTTGAGAATTGAAAAGATAGGAAAGACTAAATCTGTCACACCAAAGCCTGTTAGATCTTTTCAAACCAGACCTTACAGTGGGTGGAGGACCATTGATACTCCTAAGACAGCACCCCCACCTACCTTAGACAAGGGAAAAGGCATCATGGGTCAGAAGCCAAGCACTTCAATGACTGAGAACAGAATTAGCTGTTTCCAATGTCAGGGTTATGGACATTTCAGGAAGGATTGCCCTTCTAAGAAGACCTTAACTATAATGGAGGTTGAGACTTGGGAGAAAGAAGGTCTAGTTGAGTATGAGAGGGATGAGCCTGAGGTTGAAGAAGTGATGAGTGAGGAAGAAGAGCCTAGTCAGGAGGCAATAGTGGCACTCCCTGATACAGGCCACATCTTGGTTCTATGGAGGGTAATGCATTCACAACAGATACCTTTGGAGGAGGATGAAAGGTCCCTCATTTTCAGGAGTAGATGTACTATACAAGGGACGTTTTGTAACCTTATTATAGATGGAGGTAGTTGTACCAATGTGGCCTCTGTTACTATGGTTGACAAGCTGAAGTTAAGCACTCAAGAGCACCCTCACCCCTATAAGCTGAGATGGCTGAGTAAGGGAGCAGAGATTAAGGTGGACAAGCAATGTATGGTCCCATTCTCCATTGGAAGTGTGTACAAAGATGAAGTACTGTGTGATGTGGTTCCAATGGACGCCTGCCACTTATTATTAGGAATACCATGGGAGTTTGATAAAAGCTCTATACACCAAGGAAGAAGCAACACCTATTCCTTCAAGCATGGGAGGAGGAAGGTGACATTAGCCCCTTTGCCACCACATCAGAATGGGAGCAGGGAGAAGCAACACCACATTAGCCCCAGTATGGCTGAAGACTTTAATGGAGTCTTGTTTCTGTCTGAATTAGCAATGGTCAAAGAATGTAGTGAAGAGCAACCTGTGTTGATGCTGCTATCAAAGGAAGTTCAGGAAGGGGAGTCTAAGGTAATCCCTGCAGAAGTTAAACCCCTCATTGGTCAATTCAAGGAGGTGTTCCTAGAGGAACTTCCTGATGGCTTACCCCCTTTGAGAGGAATTGAACATCAGATAGACCTTGTGCCAGGGTCTGTACTACCTAATAAACCAGCATATAGATGTGATCCTAAGGCTACACAAGAGCTGCAGAAACAAGTTGGAGAATTGATGAGTAAAGGATTTGTAAGGGAGTCCTTAAGTCCATGTGATGTGCCTGCTTTATTGGTCCCTAAGAAGGAGTGGACTTGGAGGATGTGCATAGATAGCAGGGCTATCACTAACATCACAGTCAAGTACAGGTTCCCTATACCTAGGCTTGATGACATGTTGGATGAGCTGAGTGGCTCAAGGTTCTTTTCTAAGGTTGATTTGAGGCAAGGTTACCATCAATTGAGGATCACGGAAGGAGATGAGTGGAAGACAGCCTTCAAAACAAAGCATGGCCTCTATGAGTGGCTTGTCATGCCTTTTGGTCTGTCAAATGCCCTAAGTACCTTCATGAGATTAATGACAGAGGTGCTTAGACCTTGCCTAGGGAGATTTGTGGTACTATACTTTGATGATATTCTCATCTACAGCAAGAGCAAGGATGATCATTTGAGGCATATTGAGGCTGTGTTTGAGATACTTAAGGAGAGTAAACTCTTTAGGAAGCTTGAGAAATGCACCTTTATGACTGAGGAAGTCAAGTTTCTAGGATATGTGGTATCTGGTAGAGGTATTTCAGTGGATCAAGACAAGATCATTGCAGTTCAGTCTTGGCCTGTTCCTAAGAATATCACAGAAGTGAGAGGGTTACATGGTCTAGCATCTTTCTATAGGAGGTTCATTAAAAACTTCAGCACTATTGCAGCACCTCTCACTGAATGTATGAAGAAAGGAGAGTTCACTTGGACTGAGAATGCTTTGCAGGCTTTCAAATACATAAAGAAACTCGTGTGCAGTGCCCCTATCCTCAGGTTACTAGACTTTAATTGCCTATTTGAAGTTGAATGTGATGCAAGTGGAGTGGGAATTGGAGCTGTCCTTATCCAAGAGAAGAAACCTGTAGCTTATTTCAGTGAAAAGCTAAGTGGTGCCAAGCTGAGCTATTCTACATATGATAAGGAGTTCTATGCTCTTGTCAGGGCTCTAAGGCATTGGAGTCACTACCTGAAGCCCAAGCCTTTTGTCTTACATTCTGATCATGAAGCATTGAAGTACATAGGAGGCCAGCATAAGCTCAGTCACATGCATGCCAAATGGGTGGAGTTCCTCCAGTCATTCACCTTTTCTAGCAAATACAAAGAAGGAAAAGAAATTGTGGTGGCTGATGCATTGTCTGGAAGATACACTCTGCTATCAACCATGGAGCAAAGGGTTCTTGGATTTGAATTCCTGAAGGATATGTATCAGGAAGATCCAGACTTTGCAGAGGATTGGTTAGCACAGAAAGAGGGTACAAGGACCATTGATTCACCCTACACTCTACAAAATGGATTCCTGTTCAAAGGAAACAAGCTCTGTGTTCCCAGAGGTTCTTGTAGGAGTCTATTGATCAAGGAAGTGCATGGAAGTGGCCTTGGAGGACACTTTGGGGTTCAGAAGACTGTGGACATACTGCAGGATCGGTTTTACTGGCCTAAGATGATGGGAGAGGTCCAAATAGTGCTCAGAAGGTGTGGAGTTTGTCAAAAAGCCAAGAGTTCCTTTCAAGCAGGACCTTACACTCCCCTACCAGTCCCATGTAGGCCTTGGGAAGATGTAAGTATGGATTTCATAGTAGCATTGCCTAGGACAACAAGAGGGAAAGATTATATCATGATAGTTGTGGATAGGTTCAGCAAGATGGCACATTTCATTGCTTGTAAGAAAACTGAGGATGCTGTGAGTGTGGCAGAGCTATACCTTGATGAGGTGGTAAGGTTACATGAGGTTCCAAGAACTATTGTATCTGAAAGAGACACAAAGTTTATGAGTCATTTCTGGAGAACATTGTGGAAGCAGCTTAGCACTAGGTTGTTGTTTAGTACCTCCCACCATCCTCAAACAGATGGAAAAACTGAGGTGACTAACAAGACCTTGGGATGGATCTTAAGGTGCATAGTCAGAAAATCTCTCAAAGATTGGGATCTAAAGTTGGCTCAAGCAGAGTTCTCTTTCAATAGAGCTCCATCAACAGCCACATGCCACTCCCCCTTTGAAGTGGTCTATGGTACTAACCCCTTAATGCCTTTGAATTTGTCTAATGTGTGCAGGTCAGAGATCCATTATGATGCCAAGAAGAGGGTGGAGCAAATGCTAAAACTCCATGAATCAGTCAGAAAACAAATTGAGAAGACCAATGACCTATATAAGAAGAATGCCAAGGTTCCTAAGGTCAAGAAAGACTTTGCCCTAGGAGATTTAATGTGGATCAACCTAAGGAAAAAAAGGTTCCCTTCCAAAAGAAAGAATAAGCTAGAGCCAAGAGCAGATGGTCATTTTCAAGTCATAGAGAAGATAGGTCCTAATGCCTACAGAATTGATCTACTAGGAGAATATGCAGTTCATGGGACATTCAATGTTGGAGATCTTAGTCCTTTCTATGAAGACTCTGAGGGAGAGGAAGACAAAGGCTTGAGGTCAAGCCCTTTTCAACCTGGGGAGGCTGCAGCAGGAGCTCACCCAAGGGGCCTTGATGATCAAGCCACAAGCCAGACAAGCCTGACCCCAAGACCCCCTCAGATGGAAGCTCGAGTCACAAGGTCTAAACAACAAGCCATGGCAAGCCAACTTCAAGCCAAACCAAGCCAAGATATTGAGTAAGATAGTCTAGGGCTTTCCAAGCCATGCCAAGGTCCAATTCAGTCCACATTCCCCACACAAGACAAAAACAATGTCAGCCAGAGTTCAGCAGACCAGTTAGCAAACCCAGCACCAAGGAGGTACACTAGAGCATCCCAACCACCCCCACCATGGCTTAACATCAAGCCGACCCACTAATCAACAAGTTTGTCCAGGATAATTCCTTTTGAAGTCTAGCAAAAACTCAAGTTACAAGCAGCCCAAGCTAGAGTCCAACGAACATCAAAGCAGATAAGGTACAAGTTCAGATTGTGGCTTCCTTTTGTTTAAGTCAACTTGTCCTTATCCAAGGCAGGTTTATCTACATTCTAATAAGAGTGGAGAGTCCCAAGGAGCAGCAAAACACCCAGAGCAAAGCAGCAAGACAACAAGAACAACAGATTTCCATTTTTAGGAAAAATCCAAAAACTGCTTTATTGCTTTTTGCATTCAGTCTGTTTTGTGTCTTTGTGTCTGTACTAGCTAGTTGTTAAACTCGTCCTCTTGTGAGGCTCTTAATTAGTTAGCTGTTGTAGTAGTTCAAGCCCAAAGTTGGCCCTTGGATGGACTTTACATCCAAAGGTTCACATTGTATCAGCCTCCCTATATAAGGAGGGTCTTATGTATTGTTTTGGGGAGACTTTTATGAATGAATTAACTTTGAGAAATCCCTCAAATCTTTCAAACTTGTGCTAAGAGCTGTAGTTTGAGCCAAGCCTGATCCATCTTCAAGGTGTCTGATCAGTGTCTTGTTTTGTGAGTCAAGTTAAATCTGTGCCTTGCTGTGATTAGCTTGCTTGCTGTTGAGACTAAGTCTAGAGTGTTTGTGCTTTGCTGTAACACTTAAAACCTGTCTCAGAACTAGTCTTTGAGTCCCTTCTCTTGTGCCATGCTGTAGGGGAGTTTCTCTAAGTCATATCCTTTGAATTTTAGTTAATATAAACCACTCTCTCTAAAACACCCCCCATTTCTGTCGGTATTTGTTTTCAGTGTTAGTAAGCCTAGTTAAACATCTCTTAAACTCACAAGCCTTAGTAGTTTACACTCCAGTAACAGTGTTTTAAGTTCATTTATCTCATGGAGTAATAATGTTACTGGAACGCTATTACACTAACATGTGTCGAGTATTTTACGAAATATAATTTAATCCTCATAGTTACCCTAATTTCGATAAAAACAAATATCATAACCCTAATTTATTTTTACAAACACTAAGAACACATATAAACAGTGAATAATACAAAAATAATCTTACAACATGAAAGAATTCATAAAACTGCACATTAATATAACAAAGCACAAAGAAACTCAGTTTTCCCCTTTCATAACCCTAATTTTTTTGCAAATAATATGAATACAACATATAAAATAAATAACTGCATCATCCGGTGTTGTAACAATGTTACTGTAACAATGTTACAGTAACATTGCGTCATATATCTTACGAAAATTAATTTAATTCCGATATCACCATATCATAACCCTATCTTTGTCATAAACAGTATGAACATATTGAATTAAGAAATGAATCAATCGCAAGTGAACAAAGCACAAAATTAATCGAACATTATTTCAAAATTTCACCATATCTTAGCCCTAACTTTTACACACAAACAGTTAGAACACATAAAATCGACATCAACAATAAAGAACAATGATATGAATAAATACAATATCAGAATGAATATTGACAATTATCATAATGCATAAAGAGTAATCAAATCCTAAATGATCAAAGAGTAGGTGATTGATGAATGAGCTCACAAAACTAAAAGAAACTATAATTTACCTGAAAGACTAACGAAAACATTGAGATTTGAAAATAAATTGTTAATAAACTTTGAAATTATCGTCGTTGATTGAGTAGAAGCAATCGTCAACTGTTCGAAGCTTGAATGCAGATGAATTCGTCATTATGACGTGAAATCTTCATATTTCCAGGAAGTGTCAATTAATTGTAATTAATTAAATTGAATCAATCATCAATTGCTGATATCGTGAACGATATGATGATAGAGTCGCCATTGATTTGGAAGTAAAAATTTCCAGAATTGTAGCGTTAATATCAATTAGTTATGTTGGAATCGTGAATCAGAGTGCACGATTTACAAAGGAAGAAGGTGATTTAGAGAGAGGAAGTTTTATTGAATTATGTTGCTGGAGATTATAATTTCGGGGTTTATATGGGTGTCTTAGGATTAATCACAACCATTCATTTGGGTAAGATCTAATGGTGTAGATTCACGGGACGTACTCACCTACGATATATGGACTCACCGGATGCAATTTCTATATATATATATATATATATATATATATATATATATATATATATATATAGAGAGAGAGAGAGAGAGAGGGAGAGAGAGAAAGGATCATGTAAGTCCTCTTAGGAAAGGTGAGTCCATAAGTCCTCTTATAGGCCCTTGGATATTGGAAATGAAGGGTTGAGATGAAAACAAGAAAATGGTCATTAATGGGTGTTTAATCCACTTCTCTCACATCCATACTAATTAAACACACTAATACACCCATCCCTTTAACCCACTTTTTCCACCCAATTCAATTCATTAATAACAATCTCTTCTTCTCTCTAAAAGAATACCACCTTCTCTCTAAAACATCATCTTCTTTTCTCTCTAAATTCAAACAACCAAACAAAACCCAAAAAAAACCTAGATCTACCCACACCACCCTCCGGCCTCCACCCACAACGCCGCCCCCACAACGTCGCCCCCCTGGCCCCTCTGTCTTCCTTCCGCCTCTCCTCCTTCTCTGACGCCGGCGACAATAACACGCCACCTCTGCCTCCTTGTTAGCTACACCACCGCCAACACCGCACCACCACCTACCATCGACATCACACAACCCACACTTCAAACAACAACCACGATAACACCACCCGAAACCACCATTAAAACTCCCTTTTTTCCAGATCTGGAAAAAATACATCTACCTCCATTTCCACCGCCTCCCGCCTTCCTCCTTCCACCCTTCGCCTCCCGCCTTCCACCCTCCGCCT
The DNA here is from genome assembly GCA_022085475.1 of Heliosperma pusillum. NCBI lineage: Eukaryota > Viridiplantae > Streptophyta > Magnoliopsida > Caryophyllales > Caryophyllaceae > Heliosperma > Heliosperma pusillum. Next base: position 21,331 of record JAIUZE010016666.1, read on the forward strand.
TCCGCCTCCCTATTCTTCTCCTTTCTCTTTTTTTTCCCCGGATCTGTTTTGGTGTCAGAGGTGGTGGTGGCTGGAGCGGCAGTCATGGTGTCGGGTGGTGGTTGTGGGTAGTGGGTCGCCACCACCACTTCCTCCCTCACTCACCTCCACCGCCCTCCTCCACCGAGTTCCCTCCACCGCCAGATCTGGAAAAAAAAAAGTTGAAGGTGGAGCCGGTGGTTTTGCCGGTGGAGCCGCCAGATTTTACTTCCTCTTCTTCTTCTTCTCTTTTTTTATTTTTCAAAGTTATTTTTTATTTTTTATTTTTATTTTGATTCTATGTTTTTATTTTTTAGATCTCGTTATTATTTTTCAAATTTTTATGTTTGTTATTTTTTCAGATCTAAAAAACTGCTAGTTTTTTTTTGTTAGTGCTGAAGTTTCACATATAATCGCTGAAGTTACACTTTTAGTAACTGAAGTTACCCATATAATGACTAAAGTTACACAGTTTTTTTTGCTGAAGTTTCACATATAATGACTGAAGTTACACTTTTAGTAACTGAAGTTACCGTTATAATGACTGAAGTTACCCAGTTTTTTTTTGCTGAAGTTACACTTTTTTTAATATGTTTTATGTTTTTTTTTTCGAATTTGTTATGTGTATTTTAATTTTGTTAGTTCTTATAGTTTTTTATGTTTAGATCTGATTGTTTTGAGTTACACAATTAAAGATTAAAGTTACACTTTTAAGGCTTGAAGTTACACTTTTTAAAGCTTGAAGTTACACTTTTAAAGCTTGAAGTTACACTTATAAGGCTTGAAGTGACACTATTAAGCTTTGAAGTTACACTTTTAAATAATAAAGTTACATTATTAAAAACTGAAGTTTTTAGGTTTTTATTTTTTAGATCTCATTATTATTTTTCAAGTTTTTTATGTTTATTACTTTTTCAGATCTAAAAATCACCAGTTTTTTTTTGTGGTTAGTGGTGATTTCACTGAAGTTTCACATATAATGACTGAAGTTACACTTTTAGTAACTGAAGTTATTCATATAATGATTAAAGTTGCACAGTTTTTTTGCTTAAGTTACACATATTGTTTTATATGTTTTATGTTTTTTTTTTCCAAATTTGTTATGTTTATATTTATTTATTTTAGATTTTGTATGATTTTAGTATGATAGATGGTATGATTTTAGTATGATTTGATTTCAAATTTATTTTTTATATGTTTTAAGTTACACATTATAATTTTGCTTAAGTTACACTATTATGTTTTGATTTTAGTATGATTGATGGTGTATTTGGACTGAAGTTACACTATTTTTGACTGAAGTTACACTATTTTGGACTGAAGTTACACTATTTTGTACTGAAGTTACACTATTTTGTATTGAAGTTACATTATTTTGGACTGAAGTTACACTAGTAATGACTAAAGATAACATGTCTTAAAATTTCATTATTAAAAATTGAAGTTACACTTTTAAGGACTGAAGTTACACTTTTAGGGACTGAAGTTACACTTTTAAGATACTGAAGTTATACTATTAACAGACTGAAGTTATGCTTGAAGTTGTACAATTAAGAACTGAAGTTATATTAGTAAGGACTAAAGTTACCAAAATATGCCTTAAAGTTAAATCAACTTAAATTAAAATTTTCAAATGACTAAAGTTACATAAACATGTCTTAAAGTTACATACTTATGACTTAAAATTAAAGTTACACAAATACGGTTTGAAGTTACACTTGTAAAGACTGGAGTTACACTCATAAAAAGGTTCAAATCATATAAATTGTCTTCAGTTACAAAAATTCAAATTTGTACCGTCGAAATCATATTTTAGCTTGAAGTTACACAAATAATGGTTGAAGTTACCATCAGAAAGGGCTAAAATCACATAAAATTGTCTTAAAGTTACATAAATTCAAATTCATATAGTCGAAATCACATTTTAGCAGGAAGTTACACAAATAATGGTTGAAGTTACACTCAGAAAAAGGCTAAAATCACATAAACTTGTCTTCAAGTTTCATAAATTCAAATTTATGTCGTCGAAATCATATTTTAGTTTGAAGTTACAAAAATAATGGTTGAAGTTACACTCGTAGTGAATGAAGTTACACTCATAAAAAGGCTAAAATCACATAAACTTGTCTTGAAGTTTCATAAATTCAAATTTATGTAGTCGAAATCAAATTTTAGTTTGAAGTTACACAAATATGGGCAGAAGTTACACTCACAAATCTCAGAAATTCAAAAGTGCTCAAAAGTGATTAACTAAAGGCTAGAGAGAGAAAGTTAATTAATTAGTGCATAGGTAAATGATTAGTGTTAAGTGTGTTTTTGTCTCTACAATCTCATCCATCCATCTCCCTCATCCAATGGCTAGGATGAGGACTCATGGACTCAAAAAAAAAGGTGGACTCACAAGAACCTATTTCTCTCTCTCTATATAGAGAGCTTAGTTCTTTTGAGTCCTTCATATCCTTAGAGTCCTTAAGTCCTAATAAGGGCCTTTGGATGCATGAGATCAATGGCATACATTCTGCCAAGTGGTACACTTTGGTGGGGTATTATTAGGCTTGAAAAAAAAGGAAAATGTTAGTGGGAGGAGAGAGAGTACACTCAGTGTACTTTTACTGTGTCCCAAACATGCAATAGGTAGGATCCTACTATTATCTTCCGGTCCAAAGAATCTATTCTATAATCTTTTCTATTACTTTCATATTCAGCCATTGTTTTTGTTATTCAAACTTTTCTCTCTCTACAAACCATTATTTCTAGACAGAAAAAGCCAGAAAACCTAAAACAAAAGACGGACGCTGCTGGTTGATTAGGAACAACAATCGCACAACAGGTTTAAGCTACCTTATTTTGTTATTCAACAACAACAATCTCTCTACAAATCGTGGCGAATATGGAGGTGGTCGAAGTCATCAATGGTTAATTCTTTGGTTATTCTATGCTTATGTCTTTTCCTTCTTTTGTTGTTTCAGTCATGTTGGTATTTGTGTTCCTAGTTGTATGTCCCTATTTGCTATGCTGTTCCTATTTGTGTGTTTTTTTTTATTACGTTTGTTGATATTTCATTATCTTGGTTGATTGTTTGATACATTGATGTCAATGTATGTGAAAATAAAACATTATTTAAGTTAGGGTAACACTCAATGTGAGTTAGAGTAACACTGGTTATTTGTGTTAAGAGTGACACTCTGTTCTTATTTCTTTTCCTTTCTTTTGGTGTTTTAATCATGCTGGCATGATATTTGGTCGAAGTCATGTTACATGTTACAATTAGGAACAATCACAATATTTAGAGTATCACATGTTACATTAACATTTAAATTGCGTTAGAGTAACATATAATGAGTATTACAGTAACATCTATCTTAGAGTAACACGTAATGTATATTACAGTATCATATTTCTCGCTTTAGAGTAACACATATTATGTATTAAAATCATGATATTCTAATATTCTATTAAAATCATAATACTAGAGTACAACATTAAGAGTATCACATGTTAAGTTAGGGTAACACTCAAGGTGAGTTAGGGTGACACACTGTTTTTATTAGAGTGACACTCTGTTTTTATTTCTTTTCCTTTCTTTTGGTGTTTCAGTTATGTTGGCATGATATTTGGTCAAAGTCATGTAACATGTTACAATTAGGAACAGTCACAATATTTAGAGTATCACATGTTACAATAACATTTAAATTGCGTTAGAGTAACATATAATGAGTATTACAGTAACATCTATCTTAGAATAACACCTAATGTGTATTACAGTATCATCTTTCTCGCTTTAGAGTAACACATATTATATATTAAAATCATAATATTATATTTTATCACAGTAACAGTCTATGGCAATTGAAGTAACACTCTATGGCATTTAAAAACATTGTAGGAATGTGGATAATATCATATTGTAGTTACACTTAATTAGAGATAATATCATATCAACTAAATTCAGCAGGTTCGTACGATAATCCAAGAACGCAACATGACGTCGAGGAGGATTTCTGTAGGAATGTGGAAAGTGGGTTTACGCCATACGTGGAGCAGGAATTTTCTGACGTTGAAGAAGCTGTAACTTTTTATAAGATATACGCACTTGCATGTGGCTTTGATGTGCGCAGGTACACAACTAAGAAATGGCGTGATGGGACAATGAAGTCAAAGTTATTAGTTTGCAACAGAGAGGGGCACTACAAATCATATCAAGGAAAGAAACCCAAATTGGATGTCCCGGAAACAAGCGAAGGTGTCGTTGCTGAAATGCTGCAGAGGAAAACTAAGGTGAGAAGGGTCGGGTGCAGAGCGAGGATTAGGTTATTCATGAACAATGAAGTGTTACTGTAGCAGGAGCTAGGGGTAAGGGTCCTTCATTTTACATGCCAAAGGAACATCCCATGGGACTTTCTAAATCCATGAGACAATTGGATGCAATCCAAGATTCAAATGAGCCAAGTTCAGGGAAAACAAGCTTAGCATTCAATTTCAGGAAACCTGAACTGATCCCAGATGATCATCAGAATTGGGTCAACTTCAATAACTCATATCTTGAGTTCTACATGGTGGAAATTTGAGTTCTTTATATTGTTGGATTCTTGAAAGAGTCCTCGTTCATATGGAGTTGTAATCATCAAGTTTAATCGAGTAGATTTTGCACAGAAAACCTTCAAAGACTGGCATACATGGTGCATCTCGTTTTCTAACAAAATGACCCGTCAACACTCAAGGTTGTATAACTCAACATTGGCTGAATAGTTTTGGTTTATTCCTTTTGGATATGAAAGCTCACTTCATTAGATTTCATTTGAGGCATCATGGGAATTTTTACTCAACCTTATGAAGGAGATATGATTTTTTCAAGTTCATGCTGATGTACAGGAAAACTGCAGGATATTCAGAATTGACCTGTTGTCACTCAAGAGCTTATCACTGAAGTTCCAAGAACGGTTTTTGCATGATTCCAAATGAAGAAGGAAGCTAGCTCATATAGTCTCAATTTGGCTACTCATGGGTCTCCTAACTCTATCTGTGCTGGACCCTAGAGCCTCTGCAAGATGCCCCTGAATGCTGAACTATTACAGCACATGCTATCAGTGACCAGTTTGTACTCAATCCTCAATATCTAAAGTTCCAGATATAATTTGGGTCTGATTTTTGTTTGAGGAGAAAGCTAACATCCATAGCTTTCAAATGCGATATCATGAAGATTCAAATTCATCCTGAGCAGAGAGTTATGAGTGTTACAAAATACAATCAGATGAGGCCAAGTTCTATCTGGCCCGGTTCAGGTGGAACATCAAAGAACAATGTCTAAAGACAACTCCTAACCTGAATTAAGTGATTCCAAGGCCTAATACTCTTATTTTAAGGTCTTAGGAAGATAAAAGTCTAGGAGAGTTTTTGCTAATTCACAATAAAAAGGCAGGTTTAGCTAAGTCCAAACAACTGGGTCCAGGTGAAACCAATTCTGCACAACCATGAACCAAGGCTGTTTTGAAAGCTATTTTTGGCTAGGCAGAAGAATGGCATGACTTGAAAGGCATCCTAACATTGTGTACTTGAGGATGGTAGCTGCCAAGCTCAAGCTCCAAGGTCTTACACATCTTAATTGACCTTCTACAAGAAGACAAAGAGGAGCAGCCTAATTTTATGCTTTATGCTTTTGTCCTTAGTTTGTTATTCTGATTTGTATCTTAGTTGTAGGGTAGTTGAACTCCTGCTTATTTTGTGAGCCATTAGATGAAGAATGGACGTCGTAGATCTATATCCCTTGGCCTATATAAGGCTTGCTTTGTAACAAGTTGAAATCAGATTATGTTGAATGAAAAGATGAGATTTCTCTCAAATTTAAATCTTAATAACTTGTGCATTGCTGTAGTTATTTAAGTCGGGTCTAATAACATCTCTGTGCTTGGCTGTGAGTGTTGATTAGTCACCTGTTGGCAAGTATTATTCTTCATGTGCTAGGCTGTGGTTGAATGATCCTTGTTGTTCTTAGTCGTCTTTCAAATGTACCTGTGCTAGGCTGTGGTTATTTGCTAGATTACTTTGCTTATCCATTTATTTCACTTGTTTGCAACTTGTCAAAAATCAAAGAAAATCATTACAAAAAAAGAGCCTCAAGTTACATTGTTTGTTCAAAATCAGTCATTGTTTGAAGTATTACTACTCAGATTTTAAAACAGCCCCTTAGGTTGTTTGTCTCAAGTTTGAATCCCTCAAAACATAAGAGACCCCTATCATTATGCTGCAGTTACATATTGACAGATTCATCTTGGGGCACAATCACGAGCTAATATCAGTGAATGATAGGGAATTTCAAAAGTTGTCGAGTAAGATTACAAAGTTCCACAAGCAAATGATAATCTCGAATTCAAGGGTTTGTTTTCGTTATCTCTTTTACATCCCAATTATATTTTTTTTATGGTATGTAGACTTATTGTTACCCGGAGTATCAAAATCAAACTTAAAAATGATTCACAATCACCTTATTTTGGTTACGTAGTTACACTACATCTCAGCTAAAGAATCACATACTTCAGTAACATTCGTCTTTGCTTAGGGTAACACTTAGTGTGTATTACAATAACATTTTGGCATTCGTTGTAGTTACACATATTAGAGTAAAATTCATCATGCGTTGGAGTAACATTCATTAAATATGGATTGTAGGTACAGTCACAATTTTTTATTCTGTGTTGCAGTAATACTTGATATGAGGCACACGTAAAATGAGCCACAATCACAATCACACTATTTTGTTTCTATAGATATACTATATCTAATTTAAAGTATCACATGTTACAATAACGTTTAAATTGCGTTAGAGTAACATATAATGAGTATTACAGTAACATCTATCTTAGCGTAACACGTAATGTGTATTACAGTATCATATATCTTGCTTTAGAGTAACACATATTATGTATTAAAATCATAATATTCTAATATTCTATTAAAATCATAATATTCTATTTTATCACAGTTACACAATTTTCATATCATAGTTTCACAGTAGCTCAGCTATAGAACCACACTAAGTAACACATACTATGTATTAAAGTAACAGTCATCTTATGTTAGTGTAACACATGTTATGTATTACAGTAACAGTCATGCTGTGTTAGAGTAACACATATTACAGTATCATTTTTCTAGCGTTAGAGTAACACATACTATGTATTAAAATCATAATATTCTAATATTCTATTAAAATCATATTATTCTATTGAATCACAGTGACACTATTTTCCTATCATAGTTTCACAGTAGCTAAGCTACAGTACCACATTAAGTAACACTTACTGTATATTAAAGTAACATTCATCTGATGTTAGTGTAACACATGTTATGTATTACAGTAACATTCATTTCGAATTAGAGTAACACATATTACAGTACCATTCATCATGTGTTAGAGTCACAGTTAATATGAATCACAATCACTATATTTTAATTTGGGTTGCAGTAACAGTTATTATGAATCATAGTCACAGTGTAAGAAGAGCTGTTATTGAAAGTGATTTATTAATTATAAATACCAAATTTATTGTTCCAGCTAAAAATTGGTGCAACGAGGACGTAGAATATGTGTAAGGAGCTCGTAAATGGGTTTAAGAACATTGGGGCATCACTCAATGATCTCAAGAACTTCCACAGAGATGTTAAATGCTCCATTCATGAACGAGATGGTCAGTTGTTCGTAGATCACTTTAAGAACATGGCTGAGATGAGGAAGGGGTTCTTTTTTGACTACGACGTTGACGTTGATGGTAGCCTACGTCGGGCTTTATGGGCTGACGGGACTGCCAGAAGTAACTACTCACTATATGGAGATGCCGTGTCTTTCGACCCAACGTACTCTACAAAAAAATATTCCATGGTGTTCACGCCGTTCACTGGGGTTGACAACCACAAACGCTCAATTACCTTTTGCGGGGCACTAATTGCAAAAGAGGACGCTGAATCATTTAATTGGGTATTTAGCCGTTTCCTGATTGCCATGGGCGGTAAGGAGCCAGAATATATAATCACTTACCAGGATCCAGGAATAATTTCATCTGTTCTGCACATATTCAAGACAGCGCAAAACAGGTTTTGTATGTGGCATATCATGAACAAGGTTCCTGTGAAATTCAGAGCAACCAGGGCTGACTACAGTGAGTTTTTAAGGAAGCTGAATACCATTATATGGGACGACGACCTAGAGGTAGAGGACTTCGACAACAGATGGGTTCAAATCATGGGGGAACATTCAGTTGGCACAAAGGATTGGTTTGCAGACACGTATGATATAAGGAAGCACTGGGTCATGGCGCATTGCAGGGAGATGAAGATGGGTTCCGTGATGAGGACAACACAGAGATCAGAAAGTTCTAATAGTTTTTTTAAGCGATTGGAACACAAATCTGGTACTTTAGTAGAGTTTTGGATGCGTTTTGAAAGCGCCATGGACCAACAAAGACATACGCAGAAGAAGCTGGACAATGATAACAGTCACTCCGCCCCGTTGATTAAAATTCATGTAGCCATGGAGGAGCATGGCTCGAAGGTGTATACACAGGCAGCCTTTGTTGATTTCAAAGAAGAAGTGAATCACTCTATCAATACTTGTCGAGCGGGGGGGTACTATTTAAAAGAGGGCCTAGAGGTGACTGTTGTGAAGGATGCAATTAGGAATGTGGATTATGAAGTAGCATATCACCCAGGTATAACTATAAGACTCAATTTTACAGTAACACTGCTCGAGCCTTTGAGTTAAACAAACTGGTAGTTACACAACAAAAACAGATACAATTACACAACGTATTAATTAAAGTAACATAAGATTATGAGCACAGTTACAGTTACACAACTTATTAATTAAAGTTACACTATGGGTTCTATAGAGTTACATATTTTACTATGTGTTAACTGAGAATATGTGTCCTCTTATTATTGTTGGAGCCAGTGTCCTCCACATGTAGTGCAATAACATAAATAAATCTCTGTAGGTTCACAGGGTATACTTTGTATTGTAATTAGTTGATTAACGTTTATCGATAACGGTTGGCTTGCTAGATAAGTTTGACGTTATTGTCATACAGATGGCGGTGATCAACTGGTCACTAAAAGTCACACCTAAAGGATGTGATTGAGAAATGTGATTATTTGAGAAAATAATCATATTGATGCCTTATTAAATGACTAAATGGTTAGTCGGTGTTTTTGACTAAAAGGTTAGTCAATGTGATGATGAGACAATTATTTAATAATGATTAAATAAAGTTAGCTGAGACGAATTAACTGTAATTCGTAAATTGAATATAAAATGTCATATTTAATTGTTGTATATAATGTAAGCTAATTAAATATAAACCGTTATAATTAATTGGAAAATTATAAATATACGGATATTTATAATTAATGATGTATTATAATGTCGGTCTTTGACTAATGACGATTATAATGTATTACATTATATTAGAAGCTAAAATAACCGGAAAACTGTCCAGATACACTCGGGTTTTTCTGGTCAATGGGTAGTTATTTGAGGAGACTAAATCTCCTCATATATTACCTAGGTGTGCCGTGAAATAGAAGAGGAGCAAGGAAAAATTCTAACCTAATTTTCTATTCACTCACTTGTGCCTCCATCACACAAAAACACAAAAACCCTAAAAAGTTAACAGTAACTTTTAATCATCTTTCTAGCAAAGGACAAGGGCATATCTCGATCTATCTTGGGTGAGACGATTAGGAGGATATCTATTTTGATATCTGTTCTTAGGCCGTATTTTGCTAGGACCAAAGGTTATATTCGGTTTCTCTATATTTTATATCGTTTTCATATTAATGACTTGCAATTCATATTCTATAATTTTGTTATAATCCTAAAATTTAAGGGTATGTAAACTGTTATTTCCCTCAAGTGGTATCAGAGCTTTTGGCTACAAAATTATATTATATGTTTTTCATTTTTATGAAATATAAATTTGAGAAGAAAAAAAAAATTGAATTTTACCGAAAAATATTTAAAGTCACGGCTGGAATTTTTTTTATTAGCCGTGTGATATTTGTTTTTAGGGTTTTGTTCTTTCCATTGTTGATTTATTGATATTGTTATTTTAAAAGGTTAAAATTAAATATAATAAATTTGTGGTTGTTTTAATTTGATAAGGATTGAATTAAAATAAGATGGAATTGTTTTGATTTTTGTTGTTGCTATTGTTTTCGGATTCATTGTTTTAAATTGATGATTTTTGAATAATGATTCAATTTTAATGATGTTCAAAGCGATTGTGATTAAATGAATATAAGGATAATCGATTTAATCATGATTTAGATGTTCTTTTTAAAAGGTTAAATTGAATAATCTAGTTTGAATCAATATATAATAACGATTAGATATTGAATTTTGTACCGATCTAGCAATATAGGCAACACCGGTTTTTTTTTTTTCCAGTACATGCTGCCCGTGTTACTGTACTGCTACTGCTGAAAAAAAAAAAAAAAAAAAAAAAAATTTCCTGTCTTTTTTTGCTGTTTACATCAGTTTTTTTTGTATTTATTTTACTGTTTTTCCGGTTTTTGTTTTAAACCGTTAGAAAGAAAGTTAAAAAAAAAAAAAAAAATTGGTACTGGTACTGTTCACGTGAACAGTGATCCGTAAGAAAAAGGAAAAAAAAATTTGTTTGGTTTTTTTTTTTTTTTTTTTTTGACATTATAAAGATAATGTTTGTTTGTTTGTTATTGTGAAAAGGTTCACAATAATGATACCCGTTTATTTTAAAAAGGTTTAAAATAAAAATGGATTATGGATGATTAAAATTGTTGTGGGCAATTAAGGAATTGTCACATAATTTTTATCGGTTTGAATGGTGGTTTGGATAATTAATCAACATAATTAATGAATTATGTTTTGTAGTATTAATTTATATAGTTGATGCATTTTTTTAGTTGAATGAATGAATGAATGGTTTATTTTACGTATTTTTGCAATTGGTTGAAATATGTAATACCTAGTGTGGCTTTAGTTAATCATGTTTTCGTAATGATGAAAATATGGTTTGGATGTAATTTTGAGATCTCGAATCTCCTTTTATTTTTCTTTTAATTATGTTTTGGAATTAGAATGTAAATAGGTTTATTTTGTAATTTTTAAATGTAATTTTAAGAAGACTAGAGACGGAGATCGGATGCTCACTCCCGCTACATGGACCAAGATGAGACAAAGGCAAGCTTCTCGGGTCCATAAGGATGGATTCCAAACTTGTATTTAATGTTCATTTTGGTAGGTAGGTCACACTAGGACCGTTGTAGTAGTTTACGTATTTTTCTGTTCTTTTGTTTTTCATTCACATGTTAAATAACTGCATCATATTCCGCCTAAACCAAACCACCTAAAATGCATGAAAAATATTTCATATAGTTTGAATTTTAATCATGGACATACAGATGTCACTCGCTATTTAGGGCCATCACCTTAGTTAAATCATTCTCGAGTTGCTAGACATTCGTTCACTTAAAATGAATTTAAGTTAAGATGATGGGACCTTCCCCTATAAATTAAAATTGAGACTAGTCTTTATAGGAAAAGCTACTATGAGCCCCTTCTTCGTCGGAAGTCATAATATGACCCCTTCTACGTTGGGTAAGTAGTGAGTGTTGACCTATTTTATCTCAACATTATAGTACGAGTAATATCTCGTGATTATGATGGACTAAAGATAGAATTTACAGAAATTTATCGACCAGGAATTCTAAAAGTAGAATTAGCCAAGAGGTTGGCTTATCAATTTACAGAAATTAAGTCTTGGGATCATTTATATAATTCTTGAGGGAGGTCAATTGTATAAATGCACGAGTCATCGAATTAAACAATTTTTCATTAGACTCAAATTTAAAACGATGAAACTTATCATATTTATTTTCCCACAGTCATATATTCAGATATAACTGCTAATAACAAATGGCTGGCCATACTGATGACCCAATGCCAAGTGCCACGCTCGGACGTGAGTCCTGGCTTAAGATGTTCATGGACACTATGAATCAGTCAACGCGACTGAAGAATAAAGGGTCCAACTTTGCGGACTGGGAGGCGGCATTACGGAATGCTGCCATTGCTGACGGTAAGCTCAAGTACTTGACTGAGCCACTACCGCCAAACCCAGGCCCCAATGCAGGAGCAAATGAATCACTTGCTTATAGTGATTTCGTAATGGAGGCGGGTTGCGATAAAGAACGTACTCATCTTTTCAATGGAATCAAATTTGCAAAGGCGATTCATTGCCCATGGTGCAAACAAGATTTTCACCACGCTCTCTAACGAGTTCTCGAAAGCTCCGAGGATCGTTAGCTATGAGCATACCTGTCGCTTCTTTGAAGCGAAACTCCAGAAGGGCCAAGCGTTTAGCCCACACATTCTTGAGATGATTGAGAATGTCGAGAAACTGGAGGCACTTGGTTGCAAAATCGATGAGAAGATCGTCATAGACCGCGTTCTTCATTCACTTCATGATGGTTTTGCCCTTTTCAGGGCAAATTACTATATGAATGATATGAAGAAGAGTCTTCATCAGCTCCACTCACTCCTTGTACAGACAGAGAGTGATCTGAAATTGAGTGGGAGTCTGAAACAGGACGTTCTCATGATTGCCAACAAGGGCAAAGGTATGGGCAAGGCTAAGGCCAACCTAGCAGTAGGGAAGCCGAAATTCAAAAAGCCAGGGCAAGGCAAGAGTGGGCCTGGTGAGTCTAGCGGTAGCTCACAAGGCAAGACAAAGAGCGATGAAGGTAACATGGAGTGCCACCATTGCCACAGGTTTGGGCATTAGAGGAGGAACTGCCTCGTGTATCGTGAGGACATAAAGCAGGTCGCGTCTCTCCTGTTGGTATGTCTTCTTCTTTTATTCATATGATTGAGATCAACCATGCATGTTTCGGAACTTGGGTACTAAATACTGATTGTGGTTCTCATCTGTGAGTAGTAAGAAAGCAAAGGTTGGTGACAAAGATCAAACCTATTTATGGCATTGTCGTATGGGACACATAAATGAAAAACGCGTGAAGAAGCTCATTGATAATAGGACTATCTCCCCATTTGACTATGAATCTTTTGGCACGTGTGAATCATGTCTCATAGGCAAAATGACTCGAATTTCCTTCAAAGGTGTGGGAATGCGCGCTGCTGACCTATTAGGACTCATACATACTGATGTGTGTGGACCTATGTCAATCAACGCTAGAGATGGCTATAGATATTTTATCACTTTCACGGACGATTTGAGTAGATATGGTTATGTCTACTTAATGAAGCATAAAAGTGAGTCCTTTGACAAGTTCAAGGAATTCCAGAATAAGGTTGAAAACCAGCTGGATAGAAAGATTAAAAGCACTACGTTCAGATCGTGGTGGCAAATATCTTTCGAAGGAGTTTGATCGACACCTTAAAGACTGTGGTGTAGTACTGCAGTTAACTCCACCTGGAACACCACAATTGAATGGTGTGTCCGAACGGAGAAATCGAACATAGCTTGATATGGTTCGATCCATGATGAGTCACCGGTTGTACTGATTCATTGTGGGGTTTTTATGCTCTTTATCAGCTGGGGCTCTAATACTTAACCGAAAGTCGATCTAAAGCTGGTAGACAAGACTCCATATGAATTATGGAAGGGAACGGTCCCTAACTTGTACTTTATTCGGGTTTGGGGCTGCGAGGCTTATGTCAAATGGAGACCTGACGATAAGCTCGGCCCACGATCGGTCAAGACATACTTTATTGGTTATCCAAAAGGGATATTTGGTCATTACTTTT
>JAIUZE010016667.1:0-43938 GCA_022085475.1 Heliosperma pusillum
ATACAAAAGAAATATCCAAAACGGGAGAATAGCTCCCGTATAAATACGGCAATAAAAGGTGTATAATAATATACAATCTAAGAACCGAATATAGGTCCAAGGTAATACGTCGCTCGCTAGCTCGTCAATGTACCCAATGTATGCATTCACCACCTGTTCGACCTCATTAAATATAAACACGGAAGCCACAGTCAGTGGGGAGTAACTCCGAGTTCTCCCAGCCACGAAATGTCGAGTTTAATAAAACATGAATAACATAAAAGCAATGTAGATGGAAAATACAAAACCTTAACATATACGATATGCTTATCATGTTATGAAACAAATAACTAACATATAACCTAGCATGTGAAGGCTAAGCTACTCATGCAAACTATCATGTGAATCAGTTAACAACCGGTAATCCAAACTCTATCAACCTTAGCCGGCTTGCATCTCACCTTCTAAGATTCATAGAATCATCAAACATGAAAGACCAATCCGTCTAGAAACAGGCATAAGTTCTTAGTAAATGGTAAGAATAGGTGTATCTTGAAGAGGCTAATTCACGTGTCGTTAAATCCGCTAATTAGCTACGGTCAAATAACAATTTATATCTCCTAAACAAACACAAACTATCTGAAATAAAGGTAGTAAATGGTAAGAATAGGGTCGAACCCAAGAGAAAGCGGTATTAACTAAATTAACTAATCTAGACTCTTGCTAAAAACCAATTAACAAAACTACTTACTAACTAATTACTCTAATCACTAATTAAGACACTAATTAAGACACAAACTTAAATTAATTACAAAGTATGATATTAACAATGACAAAAACATGTAGGATAACACAAATGGAGAAAGTTTGATTTGAGAAATTCATTAACAAGTCTAAAATAACCAACAAGTACTTAAGATTCAAATATTCAAATATAAAGAAAACAACTAAGTATAATTTTCCCAAGTTCCCAACAATTAGCAAAGTAAAGACTCTTCTTTTCCTCTCTTCTCTAGTTATCTAAGACAAGTTTCTAAGAAATTAGTCAACAAGGATTAAATTAACCAAGAATGACCCTTTTCAACTCAATTTACACCCACTAAAACATGAGCCCATATCAAAGATGCAAGCTTTATGAACAAAACCAAAGAAACATGCTAGAATCATGTAATAAAACACTAAACCATGTTCTAACTACACAATAAACCAAATTCCACTCAAAAGATTTCAACTTTAAACCAACGTTACAATTCTTTCAAGGTTGCTTCAACAATATCAAGAGAAATTAACCAAAATTATCAAGACAAAGCACTAATTAAACAAACACTTGCTAAGATGGTTAGTCTCAACAATAGTTCGTTCAACAATGGAAAATGAACATGAGAAAACGGTATTAACTAAAGAAGAAGAGGTTAAAAAAGTCTTACAATGCTAAAAGAAGAGAACTTGTTCCAATTACACTAAGAAATGGAAGATTAGCTACCCATAATCAAGAATTACAACCCAAAAATAAAGTTCAACTCAAATTACAAGCCAAAGTGAAGAACCAAAAATGAGAGAACTTTTTTGTGGAATGTTATAGAAATTATGGAATGAATGGAATGTCGGGAATTCTCTAAAATCTAGCTCTTTTATACCCTTGGTCTGGAAACCTAGGGCCTTCGAGAAATGGGCCTCAAAATGACAAGACGGAGAATGAAGAAGCACGTGTCCCAGGCCAGGACGCTGAAAGCGCCCACGGACGCTAACAGCGTCGTGGGACGCCGGCAGCATTCAGGTGCGTTGGCAGTGTTTCACGCTGCCAGTTTTTACCCTTGGTTGCTCGCCTTGACTTTCGTTGACCCCTTTGAATGCTAGTCTTGCCTTGACTTCCATTGAACCTTTGGACTTACTCTTCTTGCATTGATAATTTTCTCCTAGTCCACTCCAGTTGTCGGGTTTGGTCTCGGGTCTCAGGTTTGACTTTGACTTTTGTTGACTTCCGGGCTTGACTTTAAAACTTGACTTAAAAATACTAAATAACAACATAACTACAAGGACTAAGGCTAGCATAAAACGACGCTAACGGCCCGTAAAAAGTACATTAAACGGACCTAATAAACACTACTAAGCACGACACATTTTGGTGTTGTCAAATACCCCCACACTTGGACTTTTACTCGTCCCGTGTAAAACTCGAGATTAGCAAGACAAACACGAGTCCAAACATAGCATGTGAAGGTAATGACCTCTCTTCTGTCACCACTACCTTCTTATATCTCCCTCAAAACACAACCACCCATAAAAAGAAAATGACTCAAAGTTGTTGTGACACACTCTTCCCTTGCCACTTCCTACTTATGACTCCCTCAATACAAGACTAGACACACCACCAACTCCGACTCATCCACACATCATCCCTCCTTATACTCCAAATTGTTAATGGTCACTCTCACCCTATCCCAAGGTAGAATCAAAGTGACCTACAAGAACTCCTATCAATGTAACACCCGCAAATGTACCATATTTTTATAGTAAAAATATTATACGGATACTTTTCAGCGAAATTTAGTTTTAGTTTAGAATTAAGTTTTCCGTGTCTAATTTAGAATTTCCAAGTTCGTTTTGAACTTTACGCGAGATTCCGAGTAAGTTACGTCTTAAGGCGTTTATGGGCTTTTTCCAAGAATTTTCCACTTACTCCCTCATACTACCCTTAACCCTAAACTCCCTCACATTCAACTTCTGCTTCTTCCTCACCAAGTAACCACCCAAAGCTTAAGCTCCATATGTGATCAAGCTCCTTATCGACTCTACTCCTTCATTTCTCGCTCAAATTCACTAAAGCTCGTCTTAATCTTTCCCTCTCATCGTCCTCTATCTTAATTGGTAATAAAATTACCGTCTTTCTCGCTTTTCAATTTATCCGTCTTTCTCAAAGGTGAATTATATTCATCTTTTGTTATCTAATTGTAGGTGGTGACCTCCAAGACCTCGACAAAGACTACAACTTGATAGAACAAGACCTAGACGAGGATTGAAGACGCGAAAAGGTAACGGTGAAGGGTTACTCGATATCATTTACGTGTTTTAATGTGTTTTCTATGTTAGTAATCGTATTTAGAATAGGATTAGTAATCATAGGAATTGTGTTGTTGATGATGATTGTTGTTTGTTGATAATCGTTGATGATAAGTAATGATTATTGATAATACATAGTAGTTATTTATGATAATTGAAAATGGATATTGAAGTGTTGTTGTTCTCAGGTGAACTGTTGTTCCCAGCCGGGTGACCGGCCTCCGATCTTCCAACCGGCTGGGGACGCAACAGAATGAAAGTTGTTATTTGATGTTGTGTTGTTCCCAGCCGGGTGCCCGGCCGCCGGTCCTTCTGACCGGCGGGGAACTCGCTGTATTTTTGATGGATTTTGGTTTGTTCATGAGGCGCCAGCCGGGTGCCCGGCCGCCGGTCCACCTGACCGGCTGTCACCCTGCTGGAGTTATTTTCTTATTCTTTATTAAATCTTAATTTATAATAGTTTGCATGGTTCGTTTATCGTATAAATTTACGTAATGACTTAAAAAATTCATGTTTAGAATATATGATATTCCTTTCGCTTGTATCGCATGTTTTGGGAAGGTTTTTCATATATCCCACTTGAGTCGGTTTTTACACATGTTATGGTTTGAGCACTATTTGTTATGTGCTTTGTACTCTCATTCCCCTGGCTACCTCAACGTTCGTAAGGCTGGAATGTCAGAACGAGGAGTGTATCCTTACTGCTTAATTGCATGTGTTAGTGGGCATATGACGACGTTGTTGGGAGGCGAACGCTTTGCGTTGATCAACCCGGCCGTCAAATGTTGTATACTTGCGAGGTGGTGTCATTGTATGTAGCGTACCTCTTGTTATGATGCTTGTGCTCTTTTTCGCCTCTTTCGTGAAGGTTTACCGAATTTGGGGTACTCGGCTTCTATGTATGACCGAGTCTTGGATGCGAAATGTTATCGCATGTCGAATCGGAAAATGTTTATTCCGAGAGTCTGGCCAGGTTTAGACTAGGACCGTATTATGATCGTCGTCCTACCGGGAGGAAATTAGTCTACATATCCGAAATGTTGAATCGTGTATGCGTTCAGGGAAATGTCATCCCGTGGATGCGATTATTTTTGATCTTTGGATGACTTGGCATGGTTTGTTTGTCGAGTCTCAATCTTATCAAACTTATGCCGCTAACGGTGAGATGCAAGCCCTAGTCAGTGTATGGTTGCCTAAGAGTGTCATCCCCGAGTCTATCTATATATGATGGTTACGGTTTTGTACTTCATGTATCGATATCCTTATATATTGAATTGCCTATTTATCCTTCTCGTATTTCACATGTATATTTATATATGCATGCTTCTACTTTCGTATTTCTGTTTAAGTATGTTTATTGTGATATGGCTGGGAGAACCCGGAGTTATTCCCCACTGACTGTGGCATTCATGTTTTTCATGAATGAACAGGTTGCTTGATTGGAAGGCTTTTTGCGTGTGGTATTTTGGGTTCGGGTGTGAGCTAGCGGGCGTTGGCCTGGATGAATCACCTCTAGACGTTGTTTAGCTAGTTTGCTAATAACTTTGTTATTTGATAACATTTTGAGAGACTTCGTCTCTTTGTAGTATATTCTACTTTGGTTTGTAATTAATTGACATTCCTCGTATTTTTATCTTAGCTTGTAAAACGTTTTAAAAACCCTTATTTTCCGCTATACGAATCACATGCTTGTTATGTTTTATTTCCGCATTCGCGAGGGTTGTCACAGTTGGTATCAGAGCTTAAAAGCTCCCGACGCACACACGTGAACCCTAAACTTAAACTACTTGACCTTGAAATAATAAATGAGAGATGGGTAGAAGTTAAGGATTTTACTTGGTAGTCTATTTATTTATGCTAAGTGTTAGGATTAACTTGTTTTGTTTTTGTTTCCTATGAAGATGGTTAGACCTCGAGTAGTAGAGAATGTTATGCTAGAAGCTCTTACTCAAGTTCTAAAGAACCAGCAAGACGCGACTCTTGCTCAAGCCAACCAAGTTCCTCCTCGTAGAGAAGATTACCACCAAGGAGGCTACGCCTGGGTAGCTAGCCAAATAGCTAGGATTAAGATTATACCTTACGGTGGAGAGCCGAAACCTACCAAGCTTTCGGAATGGTTTCGAGAGATGGAGAAGCAATTTGATTTATACCAAGTTCGTGAAAAGGACAAGGTGAGGATCGTTAAGCATTTCCTTGTCAGGGAGGCCAATAATTGGTGGGCGATTACTAGTGCCACCGCTACTCTTGAAGACGATTTCAATTAGGCTTGTTTCAAAGCTCTAGTTGAAGGCCGATTTTATCCTAAGGAGCTCAAGCAACAAAGGCTCAAGGAATTTACTGACTTCAAGCAAGGTGACTTGTCGGTACAAGACTTCACCACGGAGTTCAACAAGCTTGCTCACTTTGCTCCAAGGCTCATCAAAGATGACGAGGACCGAGCTTTCCACTACCGCAACAAGCTTAGTGCTTTACTCCAAAGAAAAGTGAGGAGAAATTCTACTTCCTTTGGGGAATTGTATGATGATGCTCTATGGGCCAAGAACTCCATGAAGGATGAAGCTATGATGAAGAATCCCTCTCTTTCCTTCGCTCCTAGGCCTAATTTCTATGGGAAGAGGCCGTTTACTCCGTCGTTCTCCAACTCTTATGCCAACAAGAGGAGATTCAATCCTCCTCCAAATGCAAGTGCAAGAGCTCCTGCTCCTTTCATTCCTCGAGCTACTTCTAACGTGGCTCATAGGCCATATGCTCAAGCTCAATCTCAAGGTCGCTCATGTAACCGTTGTAGACAACCACACCACCCCGGTGTGACTTGTTCCAACCGACCTTACGTTTGCTTCTTTTGCCAAAAGGGTGGTCACCGTTATGATGATTGCCCCGATCGAAAGTTGCCCCCTCCAATTGCCAAACCTAAGGGTTCTATCTTCGTTCTGAGCCGAGCCAAAGCCGATGCTCATCCGGAGATAATTACGGGTATGTTCTCAATCTTAGAGCAACCGTGTCTTATTCTATTTGATACCGGTGCTTCTATGTCCTCTGTGTCTTCGACTTATGCTAATAAATTAACAATCGAGCCTACTTCTAGTGAGGATACTCCCATATCCTTACCATCCAAAGAAATTATCTCTTGTTCTACTCTTTATCCTGATGTTCCAATTTCTATTTCGGGTACTATCTTTCCCGCTAATCTCCTGAAGTTTCCTCTAGGAGAGTTCGATGTAATTCTAGGTATTGACTGGTTAGCGTTATACCATGCTAGGTTCGAGTGTGAAAAGGTGTGTCTTTGATTTCCGCAATGCAATTGGTGAGTATGGTAAGAAAGGGTCACCAAGCATACTTGTGTATTGTGACTTCTACAACTACCTCCTTACCAAAGATAGAAGATGTACCTATAGTACGTGAATTTGTTGATGTATTCCCCAAAGACTTGCCCGGGATCCCTCCCGAGCGTGATGTTGAGTTTTCCATTGATCTTGTACCTGGTTCCGGACCCATAGCCAAAGCTCCTTACCGTATGGCTCCAACCGAATTGAAAGAGTTGAGGAAGCAACTTGATGATATGATTGAGAAAGGTTTCATTCGACCAAGTGCCTCGCCTTGGGGTGCTCCCGTTCTCTTTGTGAAAAATAAAGATGGTTCCATGAGGCTTTGTATTGATTACCGTGAGTTGAACCGAATTACAATCAAGAATAGGTATCCTTTGCCAAGAATTGAAGATTTGTTTGATCAACTAAAGGGTGCTTCTACTTTTTCCAAGATTGATTTGAGATCCGGTTATCACCAAATTCCCGTTCGTGATGCCGATATTCCGAAGACCGCTTTTAGTACAAGATATGGTCACTTTGAGTTCAAGGTGATGCCATTTGGTTTGACTAATGCTCCCGCTATTTTTATGGATCAAATGAACCGCACATTTAGTGAGTACCTAGACAAGTGTGTGGTGGTGTTCATTGACGACATCCTTATTTTCTCCAAGACCGAAGAAGAGCATGCTATTCATCTTAGGACTATTTTGGATACTCTTCGTCGTCAAAAGTGGTTTGCCAAATTCTCCAAGTGTGAATTTTGGTTACCTAAGGTGTCCTTTCTTGGGCATGTAATTTCTAAAGAAGGTGTGATGGTGGATTCTTCTAAAATT
Organism: Heliosperma pusillum; assembly: GCA_022085475.1. Lineage (NCBI taxonomy): Eukaryota > Viridiplantae > Streptophyta > Magnoliopsida > Caryophyllales > Caryophyllaceae > Heliosperma > Heliosperma pusillum. The sequence goes on from JAIUZE010016667.1 coordinate 7,178, forward strand.
GAAGTCGTTGTTGATTGGAAGAGTCCGACCGATGTTAGAGAAGTTCGAAGTTTTCTTGGTTTAGCTGGTTATTACCGTAGATTTGTCAAGGATTTCTCAAAGCTTGCTAGACCAATGACTCAATTGTTGAAGAAAGAAACCAAGTTCTTATGGAATGAAGCTTGTGAAACCGCTTTTCAAGAGTTAAAGAAAAGGTTAACGACCGCCCCGGTGTTGACTTTGCCTGAAGATGGTGTAGACTTTGATGTCTATTGTGATGCTTCTAAGATGGGATTGGGTTGTGTACTTATACAAAGTAGGAAAGTGGTGGCTTATGCTTCGAGACAGTTGAGAGTTCATGAAGTGAAGTATCCTACTCATGATTTGGAATTGGCCGCCGTTGTTCAGGCCTTGAAAGTGTGGCGACACTATCTTATTGGTGTTCATTGTCGTATATTCACCGATCACAAAATTTTGAAGTACATATTTACTCATAAAGAGTTGAAAATGAGCCAAAGAAGATGGTTGGAATTGGTGAATGATTATGATTTTGAATTGTTATACCCTGAAGAGAAGGCAAATGTTGTTGCCGATGCTCTTAGTAGAAAATTTTCTCATGCATTGAATGTTATGCGGGTATTACCCGATGATCTTTGTATCGAGTTTCGAAAATTGAAGTTGGAATTCGTGGAACGTGGATTTGATTATGTTGGTGCTATGACTGCCGAGCCTGTTTTCCTCCGTGAGATTCGCGAAAGCCAAGTTGATTATCCTACCTACAAGTCTATTCGAGCCAAACATCTTGAGGGGAAAGCTAAAGACTTCAAGATTGATGACAAAGGTGTCCTTCGACTCCATGACCGATTGTTTGTTCTTAATGCTCTTGATTTGAGAAAGCGAGTTCTTGATGAAGCTCACCTTTCCTCTTATTCTATCAACCCCGGAGGTGATAAGATGTATAAAGACTTGAAGCTACAATTTTGGTGGCCGAATTTAAAAGGCGATGTTGTGTCATATGTTGGAAGATGTCTTACTTGCCAACAACTGAAAATCGAACACAAGAGGCTCGGTGGATTGCTACAACCTTTGGATATTCCACTATGGAAGTGGGAATCCATTTCCATGGATTTTCTTATGGCTTTGCCAAGGACCGTTGGAAGTAAAGATGCCATTTGGGTTATTGTTGATCGTTTGACCAAGTGTGCTAGATTTATTCCGATCAAAGAGACTTGGAGTTTAGATCGACTAGCGAAAGCCTATGTTGATGAGATTGTTAGATACCATGGTGTTCCCAAGGAGATCATATCCGACCGAGATCCGAGGTTTTCTTCGAGATTTTGGAAGGCCTTACAAGAAGCCATGGGTAGTAAATTGTTGATGCGTACTGCATTCCATGCCGCTACCGATGGTCAGACCGAGAGGACTATTTAGACTTTAGAAGACTTGCTTAGGGCTTGTGCACTCGACCTCCAATCTAGTTGGGAAAAGAGTCTACCGTTGGTGGAGTTTTCTTACAACAATAGTTACCATGCCGCGATCAAGCTGGCTCCTTATGAAGCTCTTTATGGAAGAAAATGTCGAAGTCCTATTTGTTGGGACCAATTGAGTGATGTTCGTGACTTAGGCCCCGATGTTCTTGTTGAAACCATTGATCATGTGTAGGTCATTCGTGATAGAATGAAAGCCGCTCAAGACCGACAAAAATCTTATGCCGATGTCCGGAGAAGACCGTTGGAATTTGAAGTTGGAGATAAAGTATTGTTGAAAGTATCTCCGATGAAGGGTGTTAAAAGGTTTGGTGTAAAGAGTAAATTGAGCCGGAAATACATTGGACCCTTTGATATTGTGAAAAGGATTGGTGTCGTTGCTTACAAGTTTGACTTGTTCCCGAATTTGGCTAACGTTCATGATGTATTCCATGTTTCTCAATTGAAGAAGTACATTAGTGATCCAAGCCATGTTTTTCAAGCTGAAATGTCCGAGCTAGAACGGAATTTTTCCTTTGAAGAGAAGCTGATCCGCATCCTAGATCGCAAGGATAAGAAGTTGAGAAGTAAAGTGGTTCCTTTAGTGAAAATCTTGTGGAGATGTGCCAATGTTGAAGAAGAGACGTGGGAAACGGAAGCTTCTTGATAAGTGAATATTTGTATGATTTTAACCCTCACTTTAGCTCGGTTTTGTTTGTCATTTGTGCTTTGCTAAGCCGTTTTATGAGCTAATATCGTCTTCTAGGCGAATTCATGTGTTCTAAGTTGTTTTGTAGGGAAAGTGACGTTTTTACGCCCTTTTTCTATATTTCCGAGCATTTGCCTGGAACCCGACGATTTAAAGATGCAAGCTTGACCGTGTGTAAGGCATTTCGAGAAGGTTCACTAACTTAAGGAAGAGAAGAAGCAAAAACGGTTTTGTAGTTGTCGGAAGACCAATCAATTAGACGGGAGAATTCATCGCTTTACATCATATCCAAGCATCAAACCCGATTGTAGAGTCAAGGGGGATGTTGTAAGTCAAGTCAAAGCAAAGGAAGTTGAAGAGTTAGTCAAGAGCTTCCAGAAGACAACTTACCCGATCGGGTAAGTGGTGTACCCGATCGGGTATTCCTGCTGCTCAGTGCATTGCGGCTCCTTCATCCTATTTTTGACCTATGTATTTATTGCCCGACCTCTTCTCCACGAAACCCTAATACTATAAATAGATGTGCCAAGCCCCTCATATCATCATCCATGAAATAATCCATCATACAATCTATCTTACATAATCTAGTCTTATATTTCCTTTTAGCTTTAGTCTTTCTAGTTTAGATTCTCTTCTTCTTTTGTCATTTGTTTCTAGTTTATTTCTGTCCATTTCCTTTCAAAACATTAGCTTAGTTCAATAAGAATTTCAATCTTTGTATCTACTAGTCGGGTTCAAGAGTTGTAATTCAAGGTACGGTATTTCTATGCGAGGGATTTCTATTATTGTTATCGCTTTCATCGTTGATCGTCACCTAGGTATTCCTAATTTATCCTTTGCTTAATGTTCTTTATTGCTTTCCATTTGATTGTCATTTTCTATTCATATCAATTAGAATCGTTTTTACGTTGTTATAATCGCAGTTTCATTTCTTAGATTATCATATAGCGTCGTTATTATCGCCACATAGAAAGTCTAAATTATTGTCAAAATCACCTAAATATGCCTATCTTAACTTTCATTGTTAATATCAACATAATCATGAGTGAGTAGTCACCTTTCTAGGGTGTAGGGTAGCCATGTTAGATTGATTAAAAGATGATAATTGGGTAAAAGAAATTGTGCTTTTAAAACATTGTGTCTATGCATGTTTGGACTTTAACGATAGTTGACGATTCTTGATCACAATCATTGACTAGTATGAAATTCTTTTCCAAGGTATATATACAGGAATTGAATAGACAAAGCGTGACATGGTGGATTAAGACCTAGTAAATCGCACTAAAATCCTGCTAGACCATCCGATCTATGATTGTAATGAACACACCATTCTTACGAACGCTCAATGAATTATTTGCATATCCTAAATCCAATTTCATCAATATATCAATCTACATGTGTGAACCTACTTCCCTAGATGCTTCCCATTATTGTTAATTTATTATCTCCTTTATCGTTTCCATTTTGTTTTTATTTATGTTCTTTATTAGTTTAGACATCACAAAATCCAAAACCCAGAAAATCATTAGATAAAACTCAATTGTGAGACGATTCACAATCCATAGGAAACACCATCTCCCTGAGGATCGACCCTTACTTCCCTAATTACATTAACTTGTTATTAGCCTAGTCTGGGTAATTTATCATTGCATCGGGCTTGCGACAGGCCTGATCAAACTTTGGCGCCGTTGCCGGGGAGCACGGTTTAGTTTTCCTTTTTATTGTGATTTTAATCACGATTAGTTTTATCTAGTCTTTAGGAACTCAAAATTCCTTTAGACCTCTCTTGATCTTTCATCTTAGCTTTTCTATCTTATGCCCAGATCGTCTAGACTAGGGACCCCTATTCCTTTAGACCCCGAACTAGAAAGAACTCTGCGTAGGAGATTAAAGCTATTTAACGAAATTTCAAAAGCTTCTGACATTTCAAGTTTAGATCGTATTCGTGAGAAATACTCGGATATCTTACCTACTCTTGAAGGAGAAGAAGATCCATTTTCCTCTCCATTTCAAAAATTCAATCAACCTTCAACCAACATTCCATCTTCATCTTCGCAACCAAAAATGGTTCGACTTTCCGACCATTCTAAACCCACTGCAGATACACTTCCAAAGGGTATCGCTACACCTCAAATTACAGCTCAAAACTTTGAAATCAAACCTGCCTTCATCAATTTAATAGAAAGAAATCAATTTGGAGGCAATGCCACAGAAGATCCCAACCTTCATATCCAAAACTTCTGTGACTATTGCTCCACGATTAGACAAACTGGAGTATCCCAAGAACAGATTAGGGAAATGCTCTTTCCCTTCTCTTTAAGAGGAAAGGCAAAACTCTGGATCAATAGTCTTGACCGAGTTGCCCTAGGAATAGTTGATTGGGATGGTCTAGCTCTTGCTTTCTATCAAAAGTACTTCCCACCAGAACGAACCGCGCTCTTACGAAGTCAAATTACTGGATTCCGTCAGAGAGGCGACGAAAGCCTTTATGAGGCATGGGAAAGATATAAAGAATTACAAAGAGAATGTCCTCATCATGGCCTTGATTCATGGTTCCTGGCTATCACATTCTACAACGGTTGTTGTGGCGAATCGCGTCGTATCCTCGACTCCGCTAACAATGGTCGTTTCGATCAAATCGATGTAGAGATAGCTAGTGCGACTATCGAGTCAATGGAGATCCACGATTTTCAGTATAGAAACTCGCGTGCTATTCCGCTAAAAGCCAAGCAGGATGATTCGAGTAAAGTAGCACTCCTGGAAGCCCAATTAGCCCTTCTGCAGCAACAAATAGGAAGCTCTTCCCAATCCAAGGAGCATATCAACGTCACTAACCACGTAGTAGTATGTGAGACATGTGGGATTGGAGGGCATACTTTTCAAGAATGTAGAAGTTCAATCGAGCAAGTCAATGCCTATCAAGGATATAGGCAAGGCAACACTTTCTCGAACTTCTATAACGAAAACACAAAAAACCACCCGTTTTTATCCTACAAAAGTACCAACGTTCAAAATCCCCACAAACAAACTCAACAACCATTCATACCACACCAACAAAAGCCTTACAATCCACCTGGTTTTCAAAACCAGAGACCTTCATTCCAACCTAACTTCAACCAACCTTACCAAAATCAACACCAACTACCTCAAATTCAAGGCCAACCAAATGACTCAAGCTTGAGCAAAATTGAATCCATGCTTCTGCAAGTTGTTCAAAAACAGGATTCAATGTTTGCTCAATTTCAAAAGAGTGATCAAGCCAAAGATGCTGCCATCAAAATGCTTGAAACTCAAATGCCCCAATTGGCTACCTCTATTACCCAAAGAAAACAAGGCCAACTCCCACCTCATGGTGAACAACCGAGGGACACCGCAAATGCTATCACCCTTAGGAGTGGTACCACTTATACGGAACCTCAGCAACCCAAGGAACCAACAGTTGAGCCTTCACAAGTAGAAAGCCAAAAAGAAACCCAACCATCCACCGCTAAGGAAGCGGAAGACAAATCTAAAAAGAAGGATGAACTTGAAAAGGAACCCATCAAGATCCAAGTTCTATTTCCCCAACGTTTGAGGAGAAATCATAAGGAAACCCAATTCGGTAAATTCATGGAAGTTGTCAAAAACCTCCAAGTAACGGTTCCCTTCACTGAATTAATCACTCAAATACCTTCTTACACAAAATTTATGAAGGATATCTTAACAAAGAAGAGGACTCTGGATGATGTTGAAATCATCGCATTCACCGCCGAATGCAGTGCGTTATTGCAAAATAAGTCCCCTCCTAAGTTGAAGGATCCTGGTAGTTTCTCTATACCTTGCACTATAGGCACCTACACGATTGATAAAGCTTTATGCGATCTAGGTGCTAGTGTGAGCGTTATGCCCTATTCCATTTGCGAAAAATTGAATATGGGAATTCTGAAATGCACAAGTATCACCCTGCAAATGGCAGATCGTTCTCTAAAACAACCTATGGGAGTTTTAGAAGATGTACCTGTTAGAGTAGGGAAGTTTTTCATTCCAGTCGATTTTATAGTGTTGGATATGGCTGAAGATTCGCAAATCCCTATCATTCTAGGAAGGCCATTTCTACACACTGCGGGAGCAGTAATCGATGTCAAGAATGGAAAATTGACATTAGAAGTAGGTGATGATAAGGTCACCTACAACTTAAACAGTGCAATGAAGAGCCCTATGCTTGAAGAGCCTTGCTGTTTTCTTGACATTGTCGACTCAATCGTTGATGAGTCTCTGTACCCATCAATAATTGGAGATCCTTTAGAAGCAATTTTATTGTTAGAGGATATCTCTGAGAACGATAATTTTGAGATCAGTGAGCTGGAAAGGGACTTGACTGGTAAAGAGATATCGTCTGAAGAAGTTGAGGAGTTCATAAGCTTAATTGATGCTCCTGCCAAGGCAGAAGTACATAAACCTGAACTTAAACCTCTTCCCTCAAATCTAAAATATGCTTTTTTAGATGAGTCTGAATATTGCCCAGTCATAGTGAGTGCTCTTCTAGATGAAAATCAGTTAAACTCACTATTGATTGTTTTAAGGAAACATAAAAAGGCAATAGGCTATAAACTTGAAGACCTCACAGGCATAAGCCCTGACTTTTGCATGCATAGAATTAACTTAGAAGAAGGCCAAAGACCTTGTGTTCAAGGTCAACGCCGTCTTAACCCAAACATGCAAGAAATAGTTAAAACTGAAGTTCTGAAATTGCTAGATGCTGGCATAATCTATGCAATTTCTGACTCAAAATGGGTTAGCCCTGTCCAAGTTGTTTCCAAGAAAGGAGGAACAACAGTAGTCAAGAATGAGAAGAATGAACTCATCCCCACAAGGATTGTGACGGGATGGCGTATGTGCATTGACTACAGGAAGTTGAATCAATCAACTCGAAAAGATCACAATCCTCTACCCTTCATTGATCAAATGCTAGAGAGGTTAGCTTGCCAAAAATATTTCTGTTATCTAGATGGTTACTCATGATTTTTCCAAATTCCTATCCACCCTGAGGACCAAGAAAAAACCACCTTCACCTGTCCCTATGGCACTTTTGCTTATCGCCGAATGCCATTTGGCTTGTGTAATGCACCTGCAACTTTTCAGCGTTGCATGACTAGTATTTTTTCTGATTTCGTTGAGACTATCATGGAAGTATTTATGGACGACTTTAGCGTCTATGGCATTTCCTTCGATAATTGTTTGACAAATCTGTCGAAAGTACTAAAACGCTGTGAAGAAGTCGACCTTGTTCTCAACTGGGAAAAGTGTCACTTCATGGTGAACGAAGGTGTAGTTTTAGGACAAATCATTTCCGAAAGAGGTATTGAAGTGGATCGAGCTAAGATCCAAGTTATTGAGCAACTGCCACCACCTGCTAATGTAAAAGGAATCAGGAGTTTCCTTGGCCACGCCGGCTTTTACCGACGGTTTATTAAAGATTTTTCTAAAATAGCCAAGCCCCTGACTGAGCTCCTTTTTAAGGATGCGCCTTTTAATTTCACGAAGGAATGCCTTGAGGCATTCAACAAAATCAAATGCGCTCTAATCACCGCACCTATAATCCAGTCACCTGATTGGAATCTTCCATTTGAGCTTATGTGCGATGCGAGTGATTACGCCGTTGGAGTTGTTTTAGGGCAAAGAAAGGAAAAGTTCCTTCATGCTATTTACTATGCTAGTAAAACGTTAGATCCTGCCCAAATCAACTATGCCACTACTGAAAAAGAACTTCTTGCCATTGTCTATGCTTTAGACAAATTCCGTTCTTACCTTATAGGATCGAAAGTCATTGTTTACACTGACCACGCTGCTTTGAAATATCTGCTTTCAAAGAAAGAGGCAAAACCTCGGCTTATCCGATGGATCTTGCTCCTTCAAGAGTTCGATCTAGAGATCCGGGATAAGAAAGGAGCAGAAAATGTAGTCGATGACCATCTTTCAAGGATAAGACTAACTGAAATAGGATTGCCAACACCAATTAATGATTCGTTTGCTGATGATTCATTAATGGCGATTACTGACTCTTCTCCTTGGTATGCTGATATGGCTAATTTTCTTGTCAGTCGACAGCTACCTTCTGACCTTTCTTATAACCAAAGGAAACGATTTTTGCATGATGCAAAATTCTTCGTTTGGGATGATCCTTATCTTTTTAAGCAGTGTTCAGATGGTCTTTATAGACGGTGTATCCCTTAGTGGGAAGTTAAAGGAGTTTTAGAAGGATGCCACTCATCTGCTTATGGTGGTCATCATGGTCTGTCCAAGACCGTAGCCAAAGTCTTACAATCCGGGTTTTTCTGGCCCTCGTTGTTTAAAGATTCAAAGGACTTTGTTATGGCTTGTGACGCTTGTCAACGAATGGGTCAAATATCCAAGAGACATGAGATGCCTCAAAACGGCATATTAGAAGTGGAAATATTCGATGTCTGGGGTATTGACTATCAAGGACCATTCCCTTCTTCTAACGGAAATCGTTACATCTTAGTCGTTGTTGACTATGTTTCCAAGTGGGTAGAAGCAATCGCCACTCCCACTAATGATGCTAGAGCTGTGATACGATTATTTAAGAAGATCATCTTTCCACGTTTTGGTGTACCCAGAGCCGTGATTAGTGATCGTGGAACTCATTTTGGAGAGAAGCAGTTAGATACTCTGCTTGCTAAATATGGTGTGTATCACATACGAGGATTAGCCTACCATCCTAAGACCAGCGGTCAAGTAGAAGTCTCAAATAGAGAGTTGAAAACAAATCTTCAGAAAGTAGTCTCAAGATCTAGAACTGATTGGAGTAATAAGCTCGTTGACACCTTGTGCGCTTATCGTACAGCTTTCAAAACCCCGATTGGAACATCTCCTTATCGATTGGTTTATGGAAAGGCCTGTCATCTTCCTGTCGAGTTAGAGTATAAAGCTTACTGGGCTATCAAAGAACTAAACTTAGACACTAAGCTTAGCGCTGATAGGAGACTTTTGCAACTCAATGAGTTGGAGGAATTTCGTTTACAAGCTTATGAGAATTCTAGGATCTATAAGGAAAAAACGAAGCGTTGGCACGACAAGAGGATAATTAAGAAAGAATTTAATGTCGGTGACCAAGTACTTCTTTTCAACTCCCGTCTGAAAATCTTTCCAGGAAAACTTCGTTCCCGATGGTCTGGACCATTCACTGTCTCATATGTAAGCAAATACGGCTATGTGGAACTCATGACTAGCAATGGTGAGAAATTCAAAGTTAATGGACACATACTGAAACTCTACTATAGCAATTCTATCATCGGATGTTTAGATATTGTCTATACGGAGCGTCCATCCTCAACCCAATGATTCTAATGAAAAATTCGTCGAGCAAGGCGTTAAACAAGCGCTTCTCGGGAGGCAACCCGTGTTTTCCCTTTTTGCAGTTTTATTTTTTTTTGTTTTTCCCTTTTATGTTGTTTTGTTAGATTTCTTTGCAGATGAAAGAGTTTTTGAAGAATCTTTGACGACCTTCCTTGTCAAAAGTCCAAAAGACTAGCTTGGGGGAGTCCGCTCTGACTAGTAAGCTTCATTCTTCTTTCATTTTTCCTTTCTTCCCATTAAGCATCTCATTGCATATTTGGTTTTTGTGCTCACATTGAGGACAATGTGATGTTTAGCTTGGGGGAGGGATTGCATTTTTCCCATTTTGCATTTTTAGTTATATTTTTTTCAAATTTTGAACAAAAGAAAGAGAAGATTTTTGAGAAAATTAAACAATTTTTGAACACAATTGAATGCTTTTCATGCTTTGCTTGCTTGTTTGCTATGCTATCATGTTACATTTCCCAACCTTAGAGCTTTCAAAAGATAATGATTCAATATTTATTGAATTTTGCATACATGGGGAAGTCTTGTACACAGTAGGCATGAAATGAATCTATAGATAAGTACGCTTGATCTTGACATTTGGCAAACTACATATATTGTAAGGTAAAACTTACTTAGACTGGTACATTCATACCCAGTCTCATCTAGGTGTGTGTAGTTCTCCTTGTGATGTGTGTCATGTGAAAACGCATAAGTATGGTTCTCATTTCATTTCTATAAGCATTGCATTCATGATTCACTAAGATTTGAAGCCTTTTTCACTTTAATTTGCCCCTCAATAATTAGCCCCTTCATACAATTGCTTCACAAAAAATAATAGCTACAGATAAAAACTGCCTACCTTTCGAGCTAGTAGCTAGACTATGGTGTGTGGGTGCTCTTTTGGGAAGAATTGCTCCTATCTGTCAAAGTGAATTGGGAAAACGAAAAGTTCAAGAAGTAAAGTTGTGTTCAGAAAAGGAAAATGAAAAAAAAAAAAAAAAAAAAAGAAGAAAAATAGAAAAATCAAAGGAAAAAAGAACGAAAAATAAAAGAAAAGAAGTTTAAGACATTTTTCGACATTACATGTCCTAGAACGATGCCACTAGTCACCATGAAATGACATTTTTCGGAGTTTAAGATGAGATGGGACTCTTGGCATCGCTCTAAGACAAGGGCAAGGTGTTTTAGACATGCATCATAGGAGTCCCCATGGACGGTGAAATCGTCCATGAATACTTCTATGATCTTTTCTACAAAGTCGTAGAATATACTCAACATGCACCGTTGAAAGGTTCCCGGTGCATTACATAGACCCAATGGCATTCGGCGATATGCAAATGTACCGAATGGACATGTGAATGTGGTCTTGACTTGGTCCTCGGGTGCGATTGGGATTTGGAAATATCCCGAGTACCCGTCAAGGAAATAATAGAAAGCTTTTCTCGCTAGTCTTTCTAACATTTGATCAATAAATGGTAGCGGGAAATGATCTTTCAAAGTAACCACATTCAACCGGCGGTAGTCAATACACACTCTCCAACCGGTTTGTGGTCGGGTGGAGACCAAGTTTCCTTGTGCGTTCTTGATTACCATCACTCCTCCCTTTTTGGGCACGACTTGAGTTGGGCTAACCCAACGGGAGTCGGAAATAGGGAAGATGATGCCCATTTGTAAAAGTTTAATTACTTCCTCTTGCACTACCTCCACCATTGGTGGATTGAGCCTCCTTTGGGGTTGCTGGACCGGTTTGGCATCCACTTCAAGTCTTATCTTGTGCATGCAAGTCACTGGTCTTATTCTCTTGAGGTTCGCTATGCTCCACCCAAATGTATCTCTATGTTTGTGAAGCAATGCTACCAATTTGCTCTCTTGTTCCTCGTTAAGTGTGCTTGAGATGATAAGAGGTAGGGTGTGGTTGTCCCCTAAGAAGATACACTTTAGATGACTTGGAAGAGTCTTCAACTCGACCTTCGGGGGCTTCACAATTGAGGGAAGGGGCTTGTGGAGGGGTATGCTCAAAGCAAAGAGCTGGGATAGGTCCTCTAGACCAAAATGCTGCCAGCGCTGGGGGACGCTGGCGGCGTTGTGGGATGTTAAGGCCGGCGTGGGGCGCTGCCGGCATTTTCCACTGGACTCCCCTGTTTTCAGCACCTCGAGGATGTTGAGTTCTTCATAAGTGTCTAGTGGCTCTTCTTTCTTCAAGTCCTTGAGATGTTCCTCCACATCAACCGGCAACAAAAAACGCAAACCCTCTTCTTCCACATTTTTAGTTAGGGCCACCTCAAGTGGGTCCCTATCACATAACTTGTACATTTGATGTACCAAAGGCTCGCAAATGTCTAAGAAAAAACAAGATTGAACATCACTAGGGTGTCTCATAGAGTCATAGATATTATAGGTCAATCTCTTTCCCTCGAACTCCATTGTCAAACATCCGTTTGACACATCAATCTTGGTCTTAGAGGTTTTGATGAATGGCCTACCAAGGAGAAATGGAGTGGCACTTGCACTAGACTCCATTTCTAAAACATAGAAGTCCGCCGGGAAGACAAGGTTATCTACCTCTACAAGTACATCCTCTATCAAGCCTTTGGGATAAACACTAGACCTATCGGCTAATTAAATAATCTCCCCGGTCTTAGACAAAGGTCCTAAGCCTAGGGTCTCATAGATGGATAAGAGCATGACGTTAATAGAGCTTCCAAGGTCTAACATGGCACGTTTGAAACTTTGCCCTGCAATGGTGCGCAAGGGATGGTGAACATGCCCGGGTCTCCACATTTCTTTGGTAATTTTTGCTTGAAAATTGCCGAAACATGCTCACTCACCCTAACCCAATAGGTTCCTTTCTTAGGATTTCTCTTAGGTGTACAAAGTTCTTTCAAGAACTTTTCATAACTAGGGACACTATTTAACAAATTAAGAAGAGAAATGTTTACCTCACACTCCTGGAAAGTTTCATACAAGTCGGTCTCCTTGTCATACTTCCTTGTGCTTATCAAAGCACTAGGAAATGGGGCTTCCGCTATGTATTCCTCTAACACATCATCATCAATAATGTCTTTACCCATCTTTGAAGTGTCTCCCTTAGGGTCCTTGCTTGTGGATGTCCCTTTCCCATTCCTTGATAGCTCTCCATGACCAATTACTAACTCTCCTTGGTCTTTAATTTCCAACGTCTCCATCTCAAGGTTCTTCATCTTCTCCTTGCCTTTTCCAAGGGGGTGTACCTCCAACTCTTTGCCTCCTCTTAAGATCATGGCACTAGTATTCTCCCTAGGTGGTGGAATGGTTTGAGATGGGAATCTAGTGGACCTTGAGGCTTGAGATTTTGACATATTGGACGCTATTTGGGATAGTTGGGTTTCCAAGTTGCTTACCCTAAGGTTGTTTGCCTCCCTATCCTTCCTTGCCTCTTCTCTATCTCTCTTTGCCTCTTCCCCATCTTTCTCTTGATTGGCAAGGAGTGTTTGCAAAATATCACTCAAGTTCCCTTGAGAAGAAGAATTTCCTTGATTTGGGCCTTGGTTCGATTGTCTTTGAGCATTGTTTTGAGATTGAGAGTTGCTTGGGAAATTTGAATTGTTGGGCCTTTGATTGTTGCAAATTCTTTGTGGGTTTTGTTGGAAATTGGAGTTCCGGTTTTGGGTGGGATTTTGGGCTCTCAAATGATTGAATTGCCGGTTTTCAAAGCTTTTCAACTTATCCCCTCCCCATCCCAAAAGGTCGCGGTTCCCCGCTTGGTTTTACACTCCCCCTCCACTTGGGTTCCTTGAATTGTAATTCCCATACCCCATAGCATTAACACTTTCCATAATTTCTCCTTGTTCAATCATGATGTAGCATGTGTTGGTGGCATGGTCACCCCCACAATATGAGCATTCAATCGGTTCAGGGTGTTGAGAGAATGAGTTACCTTTGTTAACAACCAAGTTTGACATCATAATTTTCAGTTCACCCATTTCTTGCATGATCATGTGGTTTTGAGATGCATAAGGATTCTCCATGGAGGATACATTCCTAGAGCCTCCTCCCCTTTCACTTTTTCTTCCATAGCTTCTTGTGTTCATTGCCAATTTTTCGATAATATTGTTGGCCTCGGCCACATTAAGGGTGTCAATTCCACCTCCGGTGGCGGCAATGATCATTATTTGGTCATTTTGGCACAACCCCTCATTGAAAGCCGTCAACAAATCATCTCCCGACATGCCATGGTATGGGCATCTTGCCACAAGACCCTTGAAACGCTCCCAATAATCATAAAGGGTCTCTCCCATTTCTTGTTCAATAGTAGTGATAAGTTTCTTGGAGTGATTGTGTCTTGAATCCGGATAATACTTTTCAAGAAACTTTTTCTTCACGCCCACCCACGTGGTCACGGAGTGAGCCGGGAGGCAAAAGAGCTATTCTTTCGCGGCATCTTGAAGAGAAAAAGGGAATGCCCTTAACTTGAATTGATCCTCGGTCACCCCTTGGGGAATAGCACCTTGGCAAATCATATGAAACTCGGCCAAATGTTTATTAGGGTCGTTTCCCACCATGCCATGGAATTTAGGTAAGTTGTGGACGAAGAAACCTTTGAGCTAAAAGTTCACATCCCCCATGGGAGGATATGCAATACAAAGAGGTTGCTCCTCATAATTCCTTGCCCGAATCTCACCGATTGTCCTATTATCCTCCGTCATAGTAGGTGGGTAAAGGACGTTCAATGGAGATGGTATCCTAGGTGGTGACTCAAAGTCTTCTGGTTGTTCTTGAAAAATATTATTTTCATCTTCCTCTTCACTAGGTTCCCTCCAAAAAGGTCTCCTATAAAGGGGATTTGAAAATAACCAATTTGATATGCTACTTGAAGATGGATTAATATCTTGGTCACCAATTCCCTCTTGTGACCTAGGCATAAACTCTAAAACAACTCAACAACACAAATTAGTAACTTCAACACAAAGTAACCTATAAACACTACTAAAAAAAATATTTGAAAAATAATATAAAAAAATTATGACACTAACAAGAGTTTCAATCTAATTTTTAGCTAAATTGCCTTCCCCGGCAACGGCGCCAAATTTGACGAGGCTAATTCACGTGTCGTTAAATCCGCTAATTAGCTACGGTCAAATAACAATTTATATCTCCTAAACAAACACAAACTATCTTAAATAAAGGTAGTAAATGGTAAGAATAGGGTCGAACCCAAGAGAAAGCGGTATTAACTAAATTAACTAATCTAGACTCTTGCTAAAAACTAATTAACAAAACTAATTACTAACTAATTACTCTAATCACTAATTAAGACACTAATTTAGACACAAACTTAAATTAATTACAAACTATGATATTAACAATGACAAAAACATGTAGGATAACACATACGGAGAAAGTTTGATTTGAGAAATTCATTAACAAGTCTAAAATAACCAACAAGTTCTTAAGATTCAAATATTCAAATATAAAGAAAACAACTTAGTGTAATTTTCCCAAGTTCCCAACAATTAGCAAAGTAAAGACTGTTCCTTTCCTCTCATCTCTAGTTATCTAATAAAAGTTTCTAAGAAATTAGTCAACAAGGATTAAATCAACCAAGAATGACCCTTTATAACTCAATTTACACCCACTAAAACATGAGCCCAAATCAAAGATGCAAGCTTTATGAACAAAACCAAAGAAACATGCTAGAATCATGTAATAAAACACTAAACCATGTTCTAACCACACAATAAACCAAATTCCACTCAAAAGATTTCAACTTTAAACCAAAGTTATAATTCTTTCAAG
The DNA here is from genome assembly GCA_022085475.1 of Heliosperma pusillum. Classification (NCBI taxonomy): domain Eukaryota; kingdom Viridiplantae; phylum Streptophyta; class Magnoliopsida; order Caryophyllales; family Caryophyllaceae; genus Heliosperma; species Heliosperma pusillum. Next base: position 22,451 of record JAIUZE010016667.1, read on the forward strand.
GTTGCTTCAACAATATCAAGACAAATTAACCAAAATTATCAAGACAAAGCACTAATTAAACAAACACTTGCTAAGATGGTTAGTCTCAACAATAATTCATTCAACAATGGAAAATGAACATGAGAAAATGGTATTAACTAAAGAAAAAGAGGTTCAAAATGTCTTACAATGCTAAAAGAAGAGAACTTGTTCCAATTACACTAAGAAATGGAAGATTAGCTACCCATAATCAAGAATTACAACCCAAAAATAAAGTTCAACTCAAATTACAAGCCAAAGTGAAGAACCAAAAATGAGAGAACTTTTTTGTGGAATGTTATGGAAATTATGGAATAAATGGAATGTCGGGAATTCTCTAAAATCTGGCTTTTTAATACCCTTTACCGGAAACCTAAGGCCTTCGAGAAATGGGCCTTAAAAGGACAAGACGGAGAATGAAGAAGCACGTGTCCCAGGCCAGGACGCTGGCAGCGCCCACGGGCGCTGACAGCGTCGTGGGACGCCGGCAGCGTTCAGGTGCGCTGGCAGCGTTTCGCGCTGCCAGTTTTTACCCTTGGTTGCTCGCCTTAACTTTCGTTGACCCCTTTGAATGCTAGTCTTGCCTTGACTTCCATTGACCCTTTGGACTTGCTCTTCTTCCATTGATAATTTTCTCCTAGCCCACTCCAAGTGCCGGGTTTGGTCTCGGGTCTCGGGTTTGACTTTGACTTTAGTTGACTTCCGGGCTTAACTCTAAAACTTGACTTAAAAATACTAAATAACAACATAACTACAAGGACTAAGGTTAGCATAAAACGATGCTAACGACCCGTAAAAAGTACATTAAACGGACCTAATAAACACTACTAAACACGACACATTTTGGTGTTGTCATATCTTCGAATTATTATTTTCCAAAATAATAAATTTTGGCTTTTATTTAGCTTTTGAGTCCACTGAAGAATTACGTGAGTTTGTTGCCTTTTTTTTATGAAGTGTAATTTCTAGTCATAAATAGTGTAACTTCAATTCAGATATCGTGTAACTTCAACTTAGATATCATGTAACTTCTAATAAACTTCAAATTGTACTTTATAACTTCAAGTGACTATGGTGTAACTTCAATCCATTATAGTGAAATTTCAATTCCGATATAGTGTAACTTCAAGTCAGATATGATGTAACTTCAAATAAACTTAAATTTGTACTTTATAACTTTAATTATATTACTATATGAGTAACTTCAAATTTATGAGTAAATTAAGTAAATAAATTTAATTATATAAGATGTAACTTTAAGCGGATATGGAGTAACTTCAAATAAAACCGAGTAGTACTGAAAATTTTGAAAGGACAAAGGTATACGAAAATTATACCATTGCGAAAATTTAATAATTTGAGACTTTTGTTTCACCTTAATCGGAATCGGGATGAATATTTAGGGAGCCTTTTCTATAACCGCTTTAATTTTACACGGATTTAATGCAACATGATGGATGAGAGAGAAAAGGGTGTTTTGTATTTGGTGTGTTAGTGTACATCATGGTGAGAAGAGTAATTCTAGTCTGCAACACTCTCTTTCCTCATATCAAATTTTCCTTTTTTTTTGGGAGGGGGGGGGGGGGTCTCCTTATTGTACAAGCCATGACCGGCCCACCCTAAGCATGGGTAAGGGTGAATTGCTTTTGTTCTTAACAAGATATATATTAGATAGGTATCTAGGCTTAGGTAGGTAATCATATTGTTTAATTCTCAATTAGAACAATTATAATTACCTAAATCCTACCCTAATACCCTATCCAACTGGTTATACAACATAAAATGGGTGTCTATTTTATTTTTGTAATTTGTCATTTGTCACATATGTGACATGTGACATGTAACATGTAATTAGGCTTATAAATGTACATTTAACTAATTTAAATGCAGTTTCATAACAAATAAATTAGACTTAACATTTTAAGTCACATTTAATAATTACATGTAAATAAAATGGGTCATCTCATATTTGGTTAATATAATCTACAACAGTTTGTAATTATAATCGACCAATTTTACTTATCTCAAATGTTTCATAAACATAATGCATTCTTAGTAATATAACAATTAAATTACCAAAATGAATCTTATTTAATCATATTACAATAAGATATAATTCTCACTTACAATTTAAACTTGGTTCAGTTTAAGGGATTAATTAATCTGTATCGCTATACAATTAATTAATGTATATGATTAGAGGATTGTCCTTTAGGTGTGACCTCAAGGGATCAACTGATCACCATCGTCATACGACAGTTACGTCAAACTCAATCGAGCCAATCGTTACCGATTTATGTTGACCAGTTGACTATAATATTCATCATCCGTTTTGTATTCTTTATAATTGAGATTTAATTATGTGATCGCACTATTGTTGAGGACATTTACTCCAACAATCTCCCACTTGTCGAGACAAGTGTGCGTTACCAATTCTCTTGTCCTATTACAATCTCCCACTCAATGCATGGTGTCTTGCAGGTCGTACTTGCATTTGATCATATCATGAGTGGTTTCCTCGATCTGGAGAGTAACTTTCTCACCGGAATTATCTACCATAGATGCCTTCCGAGCGTGGCCACGCATTTTCAGCTTACTCCTCCTCGAGTGGCCTTGAGATTTAAAATAACCTTGATAAGGGGTGGACAATTCCTATCGCACTATTCCCTTCGAATAGTCACAGCTCATCATGACCCAAAAGATGCTCATTTGACCCAGTTACGAAGGTCGTATAGCATAAATCAAAGTCATTCTGAAACTGTGCCACCTTAGGCGAACAGTCTTTAGTCAAAGAATTGACTCAAAAAGAATACTAGTAGCTCTTGCCACGACCAGGCTATATGAGTTGGCAGAACTCAATAAGCGGTCACTTCCCGACAGAGTGTCTCATACAGTCTGCCTATGTGATCGATTGGTCATCCCTATGACCCTATGACACCAGAACTTGCCATCAATCGCACCACAATCTAGTCACTTCGATATGTTACCTCATATAAGTGACTATGGGCCAATGCTATGTTAATACAGTCCACTTCAATGGGGTTCAAAATCGTCTCTACAACCCATTTGGATATAACAAAGCACAAAACGAGTTTTAGAAACTCAAACGATAAATGTGATTATCATATATGAACAATCAACACAATGTTATTGCTTCATATCATATAATCTAAAGTTTATTTCGTTCATGACAAGTCATGAGGATCTTGTTAAAATGCAATAAAGGCTTGGGTAGTGAATATACCATGTATTCATTTATTCCAACCTTGTTAATTGACTTTTCCTTCCATCCAACGTTATTCCTAATAACATGAATTCATCTATGTACATGTCTAGATCTCTATGTAGTGTTGGGCTTTTTAACTTGAAAGATGCTCCCACTCGTTATCATGATAACTGATAGGTATTTAGGTGAAGGGATGTATTATTAGTTCCTTTTAAACCACCTTATCCTCATCATAATGTACTAGGTCTCTATTTGTAGAATTTATAATGATTGACTCTTCAATCATCCTTTTAGTTATTCGCTTTTTGTATAACAAAAGTACGCCTAGGATTTCGATAAATCCTTTTATAAGTTTGGAAATTTGGGTTTGTGTAACCTTTACCACATATCAAATTTTCTCTACCAAACACAAGAATAAATCCCTAGTTCTCCTTGAGAACTCTATGGATGTTCTTGTAGGCTATACAATGACACTCATGTGGATTGATTTGTTATTGGCTTGTCATGCTCCCAGCATACAATATATTTAGGTATGTGTATGTAATGGCATACATGATTGGTCTCATGTGACCAACAACTCTTAGGTACAGTGGATGACTATGACCCTTTTATAGTGATCCCACTTTTATCAACATAAACAACCTATCTATCTCGTTGAATAGATTAAGGATCTTATCGATATAAGATACCTTTTAACTGCTAAGCTAAAATCTTCTATTCCACAATAGATTTTGATTTTAGCATACATGTTGTCCTCTTTCATCCAACATTAAAATCCAACTACTCCTTTCAAAAAGGTAATACGAATACGTTACTCACAACGAGTGATACGTCATTCACGTGGAAAACAATTTCTCTCACTGAACTTCATGTTTTTACATGACTTTAACTCCCACTTAACATCGTGTCTATACATGACATTAACTCCCACTTAACTTCATGTCTATACATGATACTTCGACAATTCGAGTGAAAAACGTCTTATATCTCATAATAGAAAAGATCATCATAACCACTAGGTAGATACCTTAGGCTTGTGTCATGTACACATCCTTTTCCAAATCCCTATTTGGACATGTGGTTCTTTGCGTGTATCTTGTACACACCTATTATGAGGTATTTCACTGATGATTTGGATCTAAACATAGTTACGTATTAACTTAGCTTCTTAAGACATCTACATGTCTATCCATGAAACTATAATTGGACAATTCCAAATAAAACATTTTCTTTGCATAGATTCCATTTAGTTTCATAAGTCTCTTATGTTAGAAAGTCAAATTTTAAAATTTCTAGGTGCTTCCACTTACATAGATCATAATCCTATTATCTCAAGAATATTTTCTTTTGGTCTCTTCCCTAGTTCCTAACCAGTTTTACGTTGTGGCTTATTTTCTCCCACTCTATCTTTAGAAAAATACAACTATTTTCTTCAAAGATAGCCTTATGAGCCACAAACAATTTTTTACTCATACTTGTGAGGGAGGTAAAAGTATCACAACATGACCTTAAGTGATCTACTAAAGACTACATTCTAAAGACATCGAATCTTAGCTTCAATATAGACCAGTTCTATAAGCTAAAGAGGTGTACTCATATTCATGTCAATTACAATCTTTATAAGTGGTGTGGCCAATTGGTTTTGAAGACTCCCTACTGTGAGTTCAACAACTCAATTTCGACTTAGCAATTGATCTTTCAAAGTGAGAATCGTATTCTTAGCCTTTTATTATAATGATCCCATCATCATAATATTTACATGATCAATTTGAGTCGATATAATTTATGTTATTAGTGCAAGTAGAGTATAATGACAAGTTTTAGAATGAAAAATTTTCCATAAACCGAGTGACTTGGGTTGAAAACCAAATCACCAATATCAAATTAAAACCAATTGTTAAAGGAAATAAACAAATTTCCATTGTCAAACAAGGAAATAAAGAGCTTCTAAAACAACGTCACAAAATACAACCCAAATAAGGAAGACAACACAAAGTGAGTCCAAGTTTCCTTATGTCTTCATCCATGGGTGGCTACTTTAGCTTCCCTTGAAGAATCTCTTTAGGCTTGCTTGTCCTTGCCCTTGTCCTTGCTTGGGTGCCCTAATTACAATTAAAAAGGGTAAGAATCACAACTTGTATCTATATACCAAAGTTGAGATCATAACATAAAAGATAGGGATGAAAATTTACCAACGGAAACAATTTTTCCGGCTTTGATATCTCCTAGATACTTTGACCAATTCCTTTTCCAATGCCCTTCGCCATTACAATAATGGCACTTGTCCTCGTATGAGGCACCTTTCTTAGGCTTGGGTGAGCTATTTTCAATAGTTTTTCCTTTGCCTTTGTAGGTGGAGGGCTTTTTTCCCTTGCTTGCACCCTTTTTGAACTTCCCCTTGCTCTTGTTATTGATGTGAAGTACATCCTTGGTGGTGCTAACATTTAGCCCCATGTCTCTCTCCGCTTGCACAAGCATTTTGTGCAACTCGTGGAGAGAGGTTTGCATATTTTGCTTATTGTAGTTTACCCTAAAGAGCACATATGCCTTGATTTTTCCCAAGGAATGTAGTACACGGTCAATTACGAGTTGTTCGGGAATGTCAACCCCTTTCACTTTAAGAGTCTCGACATGCTCAATCAATTTGAGTACATGAGGGCTAACCTTTTGGCCCTCTTTAAGATTCATGTCGAAAAACGAGGATGCCGTTTCATATTGAATGATTCTAGGAGCTTGTGAAAACATGGTCACAAGCTTGGCATTGATCTCATAGGTCGTGCTCATCTTTATATGGCACTCCTTTGGAGATCGGCCCCCATAGAAAAGATCAAAACATTTTTGATCGCGGCGGCTTCCTTTTGGTAAGCCTCATAGGCTCGCCTTGCGGCGGCGGTTGACCTTTCATTAGGTGTTTCGGGAGAGGCTTCGGTAAGGTAACGAAGCTTGTCGTCACCTTCTGCGGCCAAGCGGAGTTGCGCATTCCAATCGGCATAATTTGCGCCATTTTTTTCTAACTTGCATCGATCCATAAAGGATCGAAGCCATGAGACATTCGTGAGAGTTGGAGCATTGGTGTTGGATGAACTAGCCATTGCGATTGTACAAAGTTAACTACAAATTTAAGACATAAAGGAAATGTCAACATTTATCATTTTAAATACTTGTAAACATTTTAAACAAGTTTTAACATTTAAATAGTGACCTCTACCCAACTATTATAAATGATTCCGAGATCCAAATTCATATAAACTTGGGCACGGTAAGCCGATTCATCCCTCATTAACATAATTCGGTGGATTAACTCTTTAATCGATTCTACATTAGAACTCTCGGTCGATAATATATATTACTTTAATATTTATCTTAAGCCCGGAACACATGCGGCTACGGTCGCGAATACTTCCGTTGAGCACAATCCAAATTTCGAAATAATAACATTTATTACCCCACTTACCCAACGTAACAAGTTTAGCAGCCCGGTGAGCCGAGCCTACTTCCTTGCGAAATTGGATTCATGGGTTCTACATTTGGTAAAGCTTAATCTCAATTATTTATTATGAGAGGTCATGTCAATTTATAATCTATCATGTTAAAGTGAACTAAATCGATGAATTAACGATTATTTTAATTTGACACGGTCGAATACTCGATGAAATATGCATGTCATGTTATGGCGATTTGGCAATGCATAAAAACATATTAAATAAAAATGCAAGCATAAAACTAAAACTCCTAGTATGGCCTTTCCTAGAATAGAAAATCATATATTCTATTACAAATTCGGAAACCAACTTCTTTGGTCCCTTGAACTTCATAAGCACGCCTCCCAAGGTCACCGTCTCTCTCGGAACTCCTTTCCGAATGGCACCGTCTTTGGGAAACTCCGGTTTTACAATTAGTTACAAAATATATAATAAAATTACAATAATTTCCTATTATACATTTGTAAAATAAAATAATACAATAAAAGTGATTCGAGATCACATTAAATTACAACTGAATCAATATTCCCTTACATTTCGGGCAATATCGATTAAAACTAAGGCCATACAAGGAAAATTACATAATTCCAAATTACATAAACCAAAATATGACATTCATAAATTGAAAATATGACATTCATAAATAAAAATGCAGCATTATAATATGTATAAAACATGCTCATGTTAAATGCCAAATCGCCCTATTTAACGGTTTATATCGAATATAACCCGGTTTTACGGAAATGCGTGATAATAACACTTTAAAATCACCAAACAATACTTAAATCATATTTAAGTCCAAGTTAATTATCCCAACTCATTTAGGCCTCAAAAATTAGTCATCACTCAATTTTTTGACAATAATACAACTTGTTGTTATTTAATTGCTCATTTTAGACTTTAAAATCATATTTTAATCAAATAAATCCAAATTTAATTACAATAATTTCAAACTTTGAATTTCAAATTCTTAAACATTCTGGAACATTTCCATGACACTCATAATGTCAAAAATTATGGTTAAAAATTTCGAATCGGTTTTTTTTTTGAGAAAAATGGTTGCGCTTTATCGGTTTTATCAAATAAAATACATAAACCATGCAAACATTAATCATAATAAATTTTCAACTTTAGATCTAAAATGTGGGACATTAATGCAACCAGGAACAATTTTCTCTTGACATGAAATTTATTTTAGCTATATTTGCTAAATTAGTCACTATTTATGCCATTTTTACATAAAAAAAAAAAATCATAAATCATGATAGACAAATCAAATTAGTCTCAACGTTTCCAGTATAACAGAAAAACATGCATGTGACAACATACTAAAATTTTATGATCAGATTCAAAGCGGAAGTATTTGTAACCATTTGACCTTTATTTATTTTATTTTATCATATAAAAATCATAAATCACACGAAATAGGTCCAATTCACACGCCATTTTACATACAGTAAGTAACATGCATGTGTGAAATTGTGTAAAAATTTCAAGGTCAGAAGATAAGTCTAACTATTTTACGCATTTTAAACATCATTTTACTCATTAAAATGTAATAAAAATACTAAAAATCATATTTGAGCACTATAAATTTCCATAAATCATCAAAACGACCTAAAATCTTATTAGGACCAGAATATATTGACATGCAAATAACTTTGTTATTTTATCTTATAAAACACAAATTACTAGTTTTCTTTTAAGTTACAATAACTCGAAAATTAAAAATCGATTATGCATGCAACAACCTTGGCTCTTGATACCGCTTGTTAGTTTCTTAAACTCAATATTAGACACTTCTAATATCATAATACATTTAGTTTACTTTTAAACTAAATAGATCTTATGCATGCATAACAAAATAATACAAAATAAGGAGAACCATTTTTCTTACATTGATTTTGGAACAAATATGGGCACAAGATAAGGACACCTTACTAATCTTGTTCTTGAGCTTAAATAATAAGGATGAACTCCAAGTTCTTAGTATAAGAACACTCCTCTAAGTTGCACCCAAGACAAACCTTTTAATCGCTACTAAAATACTACACTTGAATTAAAAGTAGTATCCCTTAAAATAAATCTAATAACCTCTTATTACTACACTAGTAATGTTATTAGAAAATATAAACTCTAAGATGAACTTCTTAAGTTTTAGAGAGAAGTTTGAGAATAAGAGAGATAAGTATCTTCTTAACTTATGAGATGAATGAACTACAAATAAGGAGAAAAATCTCCTTATTGTACAAGCCATGACCAGCCCACCCTAAGCATGGGTAAGGGTGAATTGCTTTTGTTCTTAACAAGATATTAGATAGGTATCTAGGCTTAGGTAGGTAATCATATTGTTTAATTCTCAATTAGAACAATTATAATTACCTAAATCCTACCCTAATACCCTATCCAACTGGTTATACAACATAAAATGGGTGTCTATTTTATTTTTGTAATTTGTCATTTGTCACATATGTGACATGTGACATGTAACATGAATTAGGCTTATAAATGTACATTTAACTAATTTAAATGCAATTTCATAACAAATAAATTAGACTTAACATTTTAAGTCACATTTAATAATTACATGTAAATAAAATGGGTCATCTCATATTTGGTTAATATAATCTACAACAGTTTGTAATTATAATCGACCAATTTCACTTATCTCAAATGTTTCATAAACATAATGCATTCTTAGTAATATAACAATTAAATTACCAAAATGAATCTTATTTAATCATATTACCATAAGATATAATTCTCACTTACAATTTAAACTTGGTTCAGTTTAAGGGATTAATTAATCTGTATCGCTATACAATTAATTAATGTATATGATTAGAGGATTGTCCTTTAGGTGTGACCTCAAGGGATCAGCTGATCACCATCGTCATACGACAGTAACGTCAAACTCAATCGAGCCAATCGTTACCGATTTATGTTGACCAGTTGACTATAATATTCATCATCCGTTTTGTATTCTTTATAATTGAGATTTAATTATTTGATCGCACTATTGTTGAGGACATTTACTCCAACACCACCAACAAAAAAAAATTAGATTTTAAAAAAAAAAACCATCCCACCACCATTATTTCAAGATCAACACAAAAACAACCACCACCGGCCATCACCACGTCGCCACCTCACTGTCACCACCACGGTCATTACCACCGGCCCACTTCCCTTACTCACCAACCCCGCCACCTTCACACCACCGCTTCTCCAGGCACCACCCCCTGCTACCCAACCCCCCACCCAACGTGTCCCCCTTCCACTTTACCCCTCCGCCACTTCCTCCTCATGCCACCACTACCAGCCAGAAAATAACCCTCGCCCAACCATGCACCCTCCGTCTGCCTTCTATGTCCTCCCTCCGCCGTCCTATGTCGCCGCCACATTGGTGGTGGTTGAATATTGGTGAGGGAAGTGGTCGTGGTTGGGGTTTATTTTAAATATATTTTTTCTAAATCTACTTTTCTTAATTTCAGATTTACTTTTTTTCTTCTTTTTTTATCTCATTGTTTTTGTGGAGTGTTGGTTGTTGATGGTTGAGGCAATGGTGGGTGTTGGTATTTAATGGTGTTGTATGACTATAAATACATAAGTAAAGACTGTAAATACATTAATACGAACTGAAGTTACACTATTGCGGATTGAAGTTACCCTAATACGGACTAAAGTTACCTAAATATGTTTTAAAGTTATAGAAATTCAAATTAATATATTCAGTCAAATTTTAATATAAATGACTAAAGTTACATTATAAATTATTAAAGTTACATACATGCCTTAAAGTTACACATATAACGATTGAAGTTTCACGGCTTGAAGTTACACTCGTAATAACTAAAGTTACACTCATAAAAAGGTTTAAATCATATCAATTATCTTAAAGTTATATAAATTTAAATTTAGATAGTCGAAATCAAATTTTGGTTTAAAGTTACACAAATAAGGCTTGAAGTTACACTCGTAATAACAGTAGTTACACTCATAAAAAGGCCTAAATCACATTATTTTGTGTTAAATTATATAAATTCAAATTATATAGTCGAAATTACATTTTAATTTGAAGTTTCACAAATAAGGGTTGAAGTTATAGTCGTAATGACTTAAGTTACACTGACAAAAAAGCTAAAGTCACATAAACTTGTGTTAAAGTTACATAAATTCAAAATTATATAATCGAAATCACATTTTTGGTTAAAGTTACATAAATAAGTGTTGAAGTTACACTCGTAATAACTAAAGTTACCTTCATAAAAAGGCAAAAATTACATAAACTTGTCTTAAAGTTATATAAATTCTAATTTATATAGTCGAAATCACATTTTTGTTTAAAGTTACACAAATATGGATTGAAGTTACATTCGTAATGACTAAAGTTACACCCATAAAAGGCTGAAATTACAAAAACTTGTTTCCAAATGATATTGTTTCAATATGAAAGTGATGTGTAGGTGGAAATCATTTAACCCCACTCATTTTGCTCTAATCTTGTCCCTCCATCTTGTTCTCATCTTGTCCATTCATTTTTGTTCTAATCTTATCCCTTCATCTTGTTTTAATCTTGTCCCTCCATCCCCTTCATCCAAAAGTCAAGATAAGGACTCATGGACTCAAAAAAGAAGGTGGACTCACAAGAAACTATCTCTCTCTCTCTCTCTCTATATATATATATATATATATATATATATATAGAGGCGAGTTCTAATGAGTCCACCATCTTTTTTGAGTCCATGAGTCCTCATCTTGGCCCTTGGATGAAAGAGATGGATGGACAAGATTAGAACAAGATAAAGGCTAATATTAAAAGAAAAATGGATGGACAAGATTAGAACAAAATTAAGGCACAAGATTAGAACAAAATGAGTGAGTTTTAATGACTTCCAACTACATTACGAGTGTAACTTCAATCATTCTTTTTATAATTTCAAGCTAAAATGTGATTTTAACTATATGAATTTGAATTTATGTAACTTTAAGACAAGTTTATGTGATTTTAGCCTTTTATGAGTATAATTTCAGTCATTACGAGTGTAACTTCAACCTTTTTTGTGTAACTTTAAACCAAAATTTGACTTCGACTATATAAATTTGACTTTATATAACTTTAAGACAAGTTTATGTGATTTTTGCTTTTTTATGAGGCTAACTTTAGTCATTAAGAATGTAATTTCAGCCATTATTTGTGTAACTTCAAACTAAAATGTGATTTCGATCATATAAATTTGAATTTATGTAGCTTCAAGACAAGTTTATGTGATTTTTATCTTTTTATGAGTCTAACTTTAGTCATTAAGAGTATAACTTCAACCATTATTTGTATAACTTCAAACTAAAATTTGATTTCGACTATAGAAATTTAAATTTATGTAACTTTAAGACAAGTTTAAATGGTTTTAGCATTTTTATGAGTATAACTTCATACTAAAATGTGATTTATATTATATAAATTTAAATTTATTTAACTTTAGAAAAGTTTATATAATTTTAGCATTTTTATAAGTGTAACTACAGTCATTACGAGTGTAACTTCAATGCTTATTTATGTAACTTTAACACAAAATTAATTTTAATTTTAGCATTTTTAAAGTGAAACTTTAACCTTTATTAGTGAACCTTTATTACTTATTTGTGTAACTTTAGTCATTTATAGTGTAACTTTATACTAAAATGAGATTTAATATATTAATTTCAATTTTTCAAGACATGTTTAGGCAACTTTAATCTTTTCTTATGCAACTCCAGTCCATAATTGTGTACTTTCAGTCCCTACCTATGTAACTTTAACTATAAACCTATTAAATGATGTAACTTTAGTCCATAATTGTGTAACTTTAGTCTATAATTGTGTAACTTTAGATCTAGAAAAAATTCACCAACGACCAACAAAAAAAATACTTACTCCATTCAACTCCACTCTACCAAATTATTTTTTCACGTTTGCCGAGACGTGTTTTACGCGGTAAATATCGTTAGCTACGTGTTTGCAAAAATTATAAAAGTTGGATATTAATAATGTACTCGTAAAGACGAATCAAACAAGATCCCACATGAATATATTTTCACTTATATATTGAGAGAAAAATTGCAATTAGATGCCGACTCATGAATAGTGTGCAAAAATGAAAGTGGTAGAGTGGAGTTGAATGGAGGAAGTATAAAACAAGATCTAAACTTTAAAAATAGAAAATCTTAAGAAATTTAAAAAATGAAAAACGAGATAATAAAAAAGTGAAACTGGAAATAAACAAACTAGATATAGAAACAAAAAATATAAAATGAAATAACAAGATCTAAAGAAAAAAGAAAAAACATATGAAATCTGAAAAAAGAAAAAACATATGAAATTTGAAAAAAGAAAAAAAAACAAAAAAATGATATTTACAAAAAAATAAAAACGAAATCTGAAAAATAAGACAAAAACATATTTAAAAAAAGGCCACTTCCAAGCCACCAACCACAGAACTACTACCAATAAACCCCACGCGCCACCTTTCGAACACGATACTTTGTCTATATATAACGGTAGTTTGGGTAGTGGTAGGAGGGAGAGTGGTGGCGCAGTGAGGAGAAGGAAGGCAGGGAGAGTGGCGGCGCAGGGAGGAGGATGAAGGCAGGGAGAGTGGCGGCGGTGGAGGAAGGCAGGGAGGGTGGTGGCGGCCTAGCATGACAACAAAAGGAGGAAGGAAGGGAGGAGGAGGACAATAGAGGCGGGTGAAGGTGTATAGAAGGTCGACGGCGGCGGCGACGGAAGGAGGAAGGCAGCGGCGGCGAAAGGAGGAAGGCAGGGAGGAGGTCGTTGGAGAAGAGGAGAACGAAGGTGGAGATGACGGAGGCGTCGGGTAGGTGTAGGTGGTGGGGGATGGAGGTGGCGGCGGGTTGGGGTAGGGTTTTTTTAGGATTTTTTTGGTTTTTTTTAGAGGATAGAAGAGAGAGAAGGGGTCTAGAAAGAGAATGAGAGGATGCGAAAATGAAGAAAAAGAGTGAACAAAGTGTATTTATATTAGTGTTTAAAGAAGATGGATTGTGTGTGTCTCACAATCTTGACCCTCCATTTTGTTTTAATCCTAGCCATTTATCCTCTTAATCCAAGGGCTTGGATTAAGACTCAAGGACTCAAAAGAGAAGGGGAGACTCATTTGAACCTAATTCTATATATATATATATATATGGGTACAGGTAAGTCCTGTTATTTAGCTGAGTCCCTAAGTCCCTTTCCCCACCCTTAGATTAGAACTGATGGATGGCTGAGATTAACAGGGCAAGAGACATATTATTAATTACAAAAAAGAGCCAAGCGTGTGATCTGCATGTAGTTAATACTAGGTTAGCTTCCCAAAACTGACAGTAATTACAAACACATCTCTCCTCTTTTGTCTTTCTTCTATAATCCTTGAACTTTCTAATTACAAACTAATCGCTCCTTTTGCTTCATTCCATATCTCTCTTATTATTCATCTCTCTTCAACTTCCTCTTTTATTTCTTCATTCCTAATAAAAAAACTTCATTGTTATCTTTTATTGTAAGAAGGTCTCTGACATGGAAGATATGCATATTGTTGAAGTTGAGGATGGTAATTGGTTTATTAATCTTGCATTCTTTGTATTTTTTTGTTATATGAATTGTTAGTATCTTCATTGTAAAGTTTCAAGGCTATGAATTGTTTAGTATTTTCATTGTAAAGTTTCAAGGCTAAGAATTTCTTCGACTGTTCATCTTCATCTAATATAAATTGCCAAATTAATTGTGAATGGTATAGCTGTTAGTTTGATTCATCTGAAGTAAAGAGAATTTGTTTTCATTGTAAAGTTTTGATTGGCGTAGTTTGTTAGTTTGATTCATCTGAAGTAAATGAATTTGACGATTAGATTTTCATATTGTAGCAGGTAGATTTTCATATTGACGATTAGATTTTCATATTTTTATTAGTTTTGATTGTTGTTGTTTGTTAGTTTTTATTCATAGTAAAAGATTATATTCGTATTAAAGTTACATACTGTACAGGCTAGAGTTACATATATTGGTATTAAAGTTACACACAGTGCAATATCCAAAATAAGCTTATACTATACGGGTTACAGTTTAACTTATGAAAGTTACATAGAATACTGATAAGAGTTACATATTGTAATGGGTAGAGTTAGACAAAGGTTGTATTGAAGTTACAGACGTTTAACTTATGAAAAGTTACATAGAATACGGATAAGAGTTATATATTGTAGTGGGTAGAGTTACACATAGGTTGTTTTAAATTTAAACGCGTTTTATAGTACAATTACATAATTACTACAGTACACAAACTCTATTAGGAATGGTTCAAGTTACCTATAGTTGAATTAAAGTTACAAACAGTGCAATTACAAAAAAAAAAAAAAAAAAGAGCTGATCTTGTAAGAGTTATAGTTTAACTAATCAAAGTTACAAAGAATACGGTTAAGAGTTACATATTGTATTGTGTAGAGTTCACATAAGTTGTATTGAAATTACACACATTTTACAGTACAGTTACATAAATAATGCATTACACAAACGCGAGTTAATGTTACACAAATTTTACATGGCAAGACTACTCTGAGGTACTCGAACAGGTAGGTTGGGACGAATTTTTTAGGATAGTCAAGGTCCAGTTCACGCCATTCATCGGACAGCATTTCAATGACGTAGAGGAAGCTGTGGAGTTCTATAAGGTTTATGCACTTGCTTCGGGTTTTTATGTGCGTAGATATACTACGAAGAGGGGTCGTGATGGTATGGTGAAATCCAAGCTTCTGGTTTATAACAGGGAGGGGTTTAAGTACTCAAAGAAGTTGAGCAAAATCAAAGACAAGGAAGAAAGTTCAGAATTGAAAGACGGGGATGATGAAATTGAAGGGGTGAAGCAGACGAGAAATAATAAAATAAGAAGGGTAGGTTACAAAGCAAGGATCAAGTTATACATGGTAAAGGGTGTACTATTAATTGACCGATTTCGTGTTGGGCACAATCACGAGCTGGTTTCGGTTGCAGATATGGAGTTTCAGAAGTTGTCACGGAAATTACACAAGTATCACAAGGAACTAATTGTCTATAACTGAAGGGTTAGTATACTATTTCACATAAATTAGTTATTATGTTTATTTATATGGATTTGTTAGGTAATTTAATATGACATAAGTAACATAATTTAGACGCAAAGTTATAAAACGAATTGATGTAATAGAGTAAATTATATGCTAATATAGTGTAACTTTCGCCCCTTAATAGTGTAACTTTTATGCTAATGTTGTGTAACTTTAAATAACTTCTATACTAATGTTGTGTAACTCTCGCCCCATAATAGTGTAACTTTTATGCTTATGTAGGGTAACGTTCGCCCCAAAATAGTGTAACTTTTAAGCTAATGTAGTGTAACTTTCGTTCCATATCAGTGTAACTTCTTTGCTAGTGTTGTGTAACTTTATGTAACAGTTGTGTAACTTATATGCTAATCCTCTATTGCAGCTGAAGATAGGTGCTAAAAAGAGCTTCAAAATGTGCAAGGAACATGTCAACGGGTTCCAGGATATCGGAGAGAGTTTGACAGACTTTAAGAATTTTCAGAGGGATGTTATGTATTTTATCAATGAAAGAGACGGTCAGTTGTTCGTAGACCATTTCAAGGGCATGGCAGAGACACGAGAAGATTTCTTCTGCGATTATGAACTCGATGTTGATGGTAGCCTGATGAGGGCAATTTGGGCAGATGGTATTGCTCGGAGAAACTAATACGCAGCGTTTGGCGATGCAGTTTCTTTCAACCCCACATACTCAACGAACAAATACTCAATGGTATTTACCCCTTTCACCAAGGTTGATAATCACTGGAGATCAGTAAATTTTTGTGGTGCGCTACTTGCTACGGAGAATGAGGACTCGTTTAGCTGGGTGTTCAAACGTTTCTTGCATGTGATGGGAGGTAAGGAACCAGAATATATTATTACCGGCCAAGACCCGCGGATTATCAAATCTGTCCCACTTATTTTCAAGATGGCGAGGCACCGGTTTTGCATGTGGCATATCATGAACAAAGTTCCAGTCAAATACGGTAGTATAGCTACAGATTATCCTGATTTTATAAAAACGTTGAATGCTATTGTGTGGGACGATGAACTTGAACCATTAGAATTTGACAATCGTTGGGGGGAAATAATGGGGGAACATGGAGTTGGTAACGGTGACTGGTTTGCTGAAACATATCTTATAAGGAGGCAGTGGGTATCGAGAGTCAAGGAGCAAGATTGTACACACATGCGGTGTTTGATTTATTCCAAGAAGAGGTGAAGCACTCGACTCACGGTCTTAGCGTTAGGGGTTTCGCAGATTTGAATGGAATAGAGCTGACAAAGGTAAAAGACGGATTGAGGGAAAAGTTGTTTGACATTGAATATAGCCCAGGTATTAATCACTGCCTTTAGCTGTAATGTGTAAGTAAAATGTTATAGTCTGTAATTTATATAAAAAAAGTTTATTATTCTTTAACTACCTCTACATGCGCATAGATTAGCTTAGATATTGTGATTTAATTATTTATTTTTAGTTCTTTAAAACTTTATTTGTCTGGCGGTTAGGTACACATCAAGCAAAGTGCACCTGTAGAATGTTCGAAAGAACTGGAATCATTTGTAGGCATATCATTTCGATTTATTCAAGTAATGAGGTTCATACAATACCGGATACATGTATAGCAAAAAGATATCCGCGACAAAGATGGTGGGAGAGATATCATTGACGGAAAACAAATTGAAATAACGAAGCTGTGGTCGAAAGTGCACGAGACGGTTGGGCTGCTAAGGGCTGGGGGAAGGATGATGTAAAGAGCTTGTGCACTTTAATTCGGGATTTCAGAGAAAAACTAATGCCATGAATGGAGCCCATGAGTAAACAACAAGAATTAGAACAAATTCTTGGTTGTAAGGCCATCAAGGAGATAACAGTACTGCCTCCAAAGCTTTCAAAAAATAAGGGGAGTGGATAAAGGATTTTGTCTGCTAAGGCGAAAGTCGTTGCTACATCTGCCAAACCCAAGCGCATGTGCAAAAACTGTAGCAAATGGCACATCATGATAAGAGGAACTGCCCCAACCCATTCGCGGATCATCCACCGCAATCAGATGAGTTGTCAAATGGAGAGGAAGAGAAGGACGAGGATGAAGAAGATGCTGACTTTGAGTAGTTTGAAATCACGTAGACATATTTTGGATTTGTGGCTTATTTCCTTCTTAATGAACTAAGTTTAATTTTCATTTTCAATGCTATTTTGAATACTGTAATTGCAATGTTATTTTGGATTTATGGCTTATTGCCTTCTTATTTGAGATGAAAATGAAGCATTGTTACAATGTTTGAGATTTATGTGGGAATAAAGTTACAGATCAGACGCAAAGAAGTTACGAGAAAGCTGACTGAAGTTACAAAATTCAACATCTTCAGCCTCATTTTCAATGTTATTTTGAATAGTGTAATTGCAATTTTATTTTGGATTTATGGCTTATTTCCTTCTTATTTGAGATGAAAATGAAGCATTGTTACAATGTTTGATATTTATGGATTTATATGAAGCATAGTTACATTGTTCTACTGTCTATCAGTTATAACAAAGATAAAGTGACTCTATTTATAAACAGAAGTTACACCAAATATTGAAGTTACAACCTTAAACAATATTGGGAAGTCCTAACTGATATTGAAGTTACAACATTAAACAAACAATTACATGGTAGATTTTTAATATTATGTGGGGATAAAGTTACAGATCAGCCGCAATGAAGTTACAAAAAAAGTGACTGAAGTTACAATATTCAACATCTTTAGCGTATGTGAAAATAGACTCCAAAACGAATTTAAACCCCAAAAATCTTAGTTATGCATCAGAAGTTACATTATAAGCCATCATAAGTGACACTTCTTGTGTTAAGAGTTACACATTTCATTGTAACTTCATACAAGCTAAGTATGAAACTTCAAAATATACATCCATAACTAACTGATCTTGTTTTTTTCAACAATATCTTTAAAATTCAAAAGTTACAGCATAACTAAGGTCATTTTGTTTTTTTAGACAATAACTTTGCAACCTTACAGCTAGCTTGTACTGTATTCCAGATGTTTGGTTTGTTGGCTACGAAATCATTGACCTTCTTTAGAACATCTTCTCGCTTGTTATTCATATCAGTTAGTACAAGGGTGGTTGCAAGCTGGACTACCAAGTATCGCCGACTGACCTTACTCCCATGGTCTTCATGTTTGAACGACTCTCCGTTGTATATTAACATGTACATCATGGTGAAGATGCCTGATTCAGGTATGTTCGAGAAAGGGTGATTCCAATCAAACTTTACTTGACGGTGTTTTAACATGACAAATTCCTTGCTAACTCCTCTTGAATCTAAGTAGTCACTCATTGCTGAAGCCTGCACTAAATTTCATGTTAACATACTTGTAAATTTACACTTGGCAAAATAAATCTGAAAATTAATACAGTTGTACTTACTACTATTTTAGACGCTTGCATATTACTGACTTCTCCGGAATGTAGTGAATCTGATGATCAAGGAGGTCTACCGTACTGGACTTGAAATTGATACATACGCATGCTATGTGGTCATCAATATTTTATTGGCACGAAAATTAAATCCGCATTCAAGTTGAAGGTTTGCCCACAGTCCATTCGGTTAAAGTCCCAAATTCTGAAAAGCGTATCGTAGATGCTTTCGTTTGGTCTGCAATGTTCATTTGTTGCTAGTAGCCGCTGCAGGACGTCCTACAAAAAAAAGTTACATGGCTTGAAGTTACATAAAAGTCAGACTAAAGTTACATAAACACAGCTTGAACTTACATAAACATCAGAATAAAGTTACATGATGTATAATATAGTTATGAAAAGTACTTAGGTAAGGCTATTTGATTTACATGGCTTGAAGTTACATAAATGTCAGAGTAAAGTTACATAAACACAGCATGAAGTTACATAAACATCAGACTAAAGTTACATGTTGTATAATATAGTTATGAAAAGTACTTAGGTAAGGCTATGTGATTTACATGGCTTGAAGTTACATAAATATTAGACTAAAGTTACATAAACACAGCTTGAAGTTACATAAACATCAGACTAAAGTTACATGTTGTATAATATAGTTATGAAAAGTACTTAGGTAAGGCTATTTGATTTACATGGCTTGAAGTTACATAAATGTCAGAATAAATTTACATAACCAGAGCTTGAAGTTACATAAACATCAGACTAAAGTTACATGTTGTATAATATAGTTATGAAAATTACTTAGGTAAGGCTATGTGATTTACATGGCTTGAAGTTACATAAATGTCAGACTAAATTTACATAAACACACCTTGAAGTTACATAAACATCAGACTAAAGTTACATGTTGTATAATATAGTTATGAAAAGTACTTAGGTAAGACTATGTGATTTACATGGCTTGAAGTTACATAAATGTCAAGACTAATTTAAGGTTACATAAACACAGCTTGAAGTTACATAAACATCAGACTAAAGTTACATGTTGTATAATATAGTTATGAAAAGTACTTACGTAAGGCTCCGTGATTTACATGGCTCGAAGTTACATAAATGTCAGACAAAAGTTACATAAAAACAGCTTGAAGTTACATAAACATCAGACTAAAGTTACTTGTTGTATAATATAGTTATGAAAGGTACTTATGTAAGGCTATTTGATTAACATGGTTTGAAGTTACATAAATGTTAGACTAAAGTTACATAAACACAGCTTGAAGTTACATAAACATCAGATGTGACACCCTTAAATTTGCGGAAAGAAAAAAATTAATTTAAATAATTAAAAGATGAGAATACGTTTCTAATAGGTTCACTTTAGTGAAAATCGGTACATTTTAAAACCGGAACCTACTATTAAATATATTCATCATAAGAAGGTGTCTTAAATAAAAAGGTTCATAACAAATACGGAAATAATATTATACAATAAAAAGTATCTGAAACGGGAGACATATCTCCCGTATAAATACAGAAATAAAAGAGTGTATAATAATATACAATCCTAAGAACCGAATATAAGTCCAAGGTAAATACTTCGCTCGCTAGCTCGTCAATGTACCCAATGTATGCATCACAAACCTGCCAACCGCATTAAATATAAACACGGAAGCCACAGTCAGTGGGGAGTAACTCCGAGTTCTCTCAGCCACGAAATGTCGAGTTTAATTAAACATGAATAACATAAAAGCAATGTATATGGAAAATACAAAACCTTAACAAATAGGATATGCTTTTCATGTTATGAACAAATAACTAACATATAACCTAGCATATGAAAGCTATCATGTGAAACTGTTATTAATCTATAACACGAGGTAGGGAAGCTGGTATGCTAGCTCAGAGGTTACCGTTAACATGGCCATGATACACTCAAACCCTAATCAAACATAATCTCATGTGAATCAGTTAACAACCGGTAATCCAAACTCTATCAACCTTAGCCGGCTTGCATCTCACCTTCTAAGATTCATAGAATCATCAAACATGAAAGACCAATACTTCTACAAACATGCATAAGTTCTTAGCACGGCCGATAGTCTACTTCTGTAACTCGAGGCTATACCACAAGGTAGGAAAACATCCTAGTCCTAGACTGATCAGACCTAGCGACAACAGCTATTCCATTCCCCGTCTCATGACAAAAGACATGAGAATCTAACTAGCGCGACCCCTAAGCAGAGTTGGCTAG